>JAYDZE010220970.1:0-20451 GCA_034509125.1 Monilaria moniliformis
TTGTGGGATTGAGCTCTTCGAGTGCAAACTCGTCTCAGAAAAACAGCGTCCACTCGTGGAGTTTCAAGTCAAGAATCGTACCACAATGGATGCATTCTGAACCCTTGGATCCACAGCACTTTTTGGGGGAGGAAGAAGAGATGAAAGTTCGCAAGAGAAGCGATTGCACATTAAGAATTCTTTCTGCATTGGTATTTGGCACCGGATGTGGAGCTTTGGGTGCATTCCTCGTGTTGTTCCTGTGGACTATCTTGGGAGATAGGCGCCCTGTTGTGCCAGAGGAATTCGTCGTACAACCTAAGGAGTTGGAGTACAAGAAGTTTGATGTTTCTGTAGATAAAACCATCGAAGATGATTAAGGTTTTCAGGTGCTTGATTTGCAGAGTAGAGAATGCGGTGTTTTGTCATTGTAAATCCTCTCTTTTTAGTACTTGAATGCTGTGGTTGCCATGGTGCTGTAATTTAGTGATCAGTCATTTTTATGTAGTTTTGATATATTATATATGTTGTGATCATTGAAATACAGCTTCATTTGGGAAATTGCTGCTCGTCATATTTCAGCATTGCTGAGATCATGACTAGGTTGTCCACGATTGAGTAATTGCTAATGTATTCCAAGTATTCAAAGTAGTTGATATCTTTGAGCATTTCTGTCATTCTTCACCAAAAGCTTTTGATGTCCATTTATGAACACTCCTTCTGTTCCTATGACAGGAATTGGCTTAATAAACATTAGTTGGTGAGATGTAATGTTATGATATTATCAAATTACTTAATAAACATGATAATATCGATTAACATAACATTTTACAAATTTAATAGTAAGAACATAGTACCAGAGTATAAAATCAATTTAATTAATAAAAATTGAAAAAACTTGGAAAAATTGAGTGATGAGATTTTGTCAACATTATGAAAATATACAGACATGTATATATATATATATATATATATATATATATATATATAACGAAGATGAAGTGTAATTTAGATGGCAAGACGTTTTCAATCAATAGCTCGGAGGTTCGAGTCACAAGTATGGGTGTGTGTTAGTTGTAAGTTGTAACTTCAATAAAAATGTATATAAGCAGCCGAGCCCAACTACAGCGAGTTGCAAGGCCCAATTTCAGAAAGCCTATTCATGCACAGCCCACAGGGCTGGAAACACCTCACTAGACTGTCAACGACGTCGTTAACAGCCTTTCTAGGGTTTCCTCATCACGCCCTTATAATCCCAAATTCACATAGCTCTGGTATATCCTACTCCGTCTTCGTCTCATTTCGATCTCGGAATTCATCCCCATTCCTGTTTAATAGAGTATTCTGGTTAGCGATTTCTTCTTCTGAATCTCGTTTTCTTTCTTCAGTTTCATTTTCTATTTACAATTTTTAAGAAGGATCGATGATGCATTAGTTTAAAACTGCGTTATCTATCTGATATTTCCAATTCGGAATTGAAGATACCTTTGTTGCTCCTGAGATCCTTTCTTTTTGTAGATAATATTTCTGATATTTTCGGATTTGGTCAGGGCAGAAGATAAGAATCCGTGATGAGAAAACATGAAATGTCATCCTTGCACTTTGATTCAGAAATGAAGAAAACAAATGGGGAAATTATACTCTGAGATGCTTATCGCCTTGCTGTTTTTCCAGTTTTTTTATGCTTACCACTTTATGAATTAAAAATCACTTCTAAATCCGATGCTTACCATTTTATGCTTACCATTTTTTAGAAAATCCGATGCTTTTCCTGTAATTTTCTGGATTTTTATCGTACTTCATAAATCCCTCCTGCTTCGATTTGTGCCTTATTTTTGGATCAGTGATGATGTATAATACTGCGTTATCTATCTGTAATAAAATACTTTTTGAAGATAACTAGTTATACTGAGATCCAATATTTTAATGTTTTATTCTTGATATTTTGTCCATGGTTGAAGAAAGATCGGTATCACATTTATATGTATGTACCATTTAGTTTTTTATACAACATTATTATTATTAGCACATTGCAATAACATTAGAAAAAAACAGTAGTTATCTTATTTCTTTTTCTCCAGTTTTGCATATGAAAATCAACATCAAAACCAAGCATTCAAGTTGTTGGGGCCTTTATGACGAGAACCGGACATTTCGCTTGGTGAATTACGTAGTTACTAACACTCCCCATCAATGCCCTGCACATTTAAATTTGTAATCAACAAGACGTATAAACACATTGGAGCAAATGTAAATACAAGTATACCTCTTGATCTTGCCTAGCCCACGGCTACCTATAACAATAAGATCAACCTGCATTTGCTCGGCTACGTCGCATATAATTTCCTTTGGATCTCCTTCCATTATAGATGTCTTTATTTGAACCTAAATTATATGTCCAATAATTAATTTAGTTTCATATATATAATATATATTTAATTACATACTAACCTGATTTCTTTGAGTACACATATCGACTGCGCGAGTTAGTATAGCGGACGCATTTTCTTCTTGTGCTTTGTTCACAGATCGTATTATAGAAGTTGATGGGAACACCGCTGCAATTTATGATTGCCAATTGCCAAATTAAATATAACTCATTTACATAAAATTACTATTTTTTCAAATATTATAATAATAATAATAAATCATAAATATAATGACCAGGAGCTCCGGGAAGCATGTAGTTAGGGAAGGGCTCCATGACATGGATGATGTTGAGCAAATATTGATCATTATCGTCCGATCCCAATATATGATCGAGAACCCACTGCAGAGAATAGAAGCTCTCGCTGCTGTCGTCGACGGCCACCATCACCCTCACCTTCGCCTCCGCTCCCATGGCCGCCGTGGCTCCGCCCTCGGGAATTGCACTGAATGCCGCAGCAATGCCTCTCTCCATTGCTTTTGTTCTTCGTCAACTGCGCAGGTATTCCCCAGTATCTATAACAAGAAGATAAATAGAAAACGTGGCGGGTTTGAGGTCCTCTTGCAGTATACGTGGCGCACAACTAATGTATTGGCAGTGTATTGGAATTTGTTTTTTAATTTCGAGTTATGGAATTACTTTTGCATGTTAAAGGAAATTCTAGCAGTAGATTTCTAATAAGAAAAAAGACTTGCTTTGAAATGTATAGAAAAATTTCATTGAAAATGTTGATCTGATTTGAAGATTATTAATTTATTTATTTTAAAAAAAAGTGATTTTGTGTCGCTCTCTCCCACATCACACATTATCAGGTGTAAAAAAATAATTTAATAAATTTGGATTCCGAACAAGTTTTATTGCAACCTTTTGTCATTGAGAATTTGTTAAGACTTCAATATCTCGCAATTCCTCGTCAAGCTTATAACAATTATCTTCTTTCTCCTTGTAAACTCTAATAAAACTTTCCACAATATTAGTCATTTGATCATTTGACTTGGCCATATGTGAATAAACACATTAGTCATGTGTTCCAAAGTTGATATTAAACCATCTAAACTTCTCCTTCTCTTTTGCTCAATTTTTTTTCAAGTTCCTTCTCCCTGAGTATTTCTTGATGGTACATGACCTTGATTAGATTCTTCATTTGTTTGATCTCTTTTTAAGTCCTCAATCACATCTATTGGAGTTTCAATATTTACTTTAGTAGTTTTATCTTTGCCCCAAACAAGTGTTAATTGATCATAGTAAGAAAAAAACTTGTTTATCATGAAAGTTCAATCGGAATGGCTCTTCAAAAAGTACAACAATGATTCATGATAATACTATACAATATAAGTAACAAATAAATAAATAAATAGATAAAATTTGAATAGCCTAAATTTAATAATTTTTACCATCATGTAATTATCCCACACATCAGCACTTGCAGTAATATATTTTTTTTGTCATCATAGCCAAAACCACTTAATTCTCTATTAGTATGCACATCACAAATAGCATGATATTAGTTTTAATAACTTACAATGCGATTCAATATGTAATTTTTCTTTAAGACCATAGCCAGGTAACTTCCCATGTAATATTTTTTCTAATTCTTTTTTATAGCCTTTTTTTAACTCACTTCCACTTTCAATATCCCAATTCCCACTCTTTTTCAACTTCGCAATTGATTCCACAAGCTTTGCATCTTCTTCAATAATCCATACAGGAGTACCTCATTTTTCACGACGAACCATCTAAAAATCAATGAGTGCTAAACTGGTTGTTAGAGTTACGAGCATTGCAGGTTGTTTTATCAAGTGGTTAATTTTCCATTTTCTAAGATCTGCAGTTATTCATTTAATTTTCCATTGAGAGAGATAACACTAGCAGACCTTCTTAGATCCAGTAAAAACATGAATTTTTCAAGAAATCATTGCATAGCAGCAATCATATACTAAAGACTAGCAACCTCGTTTCAAAAATTTCGATAACCCAATCAAAACAGCAAATCACCACTGAAATAAGATCTTGATAAATTAAATCGTATCTATTAACGAATTGCAACCTTCATCTTCCTTTGCTTTTCTAAGTGGACTGATAACCAAGGCAAAGGTAAAAACTTTTCTATCCATTTCACGTTTAAAAACTCTAAATCACATTTAGCCCAAATATAAGACCCACACACACATAACGGCAGAAAACATTCCACCGGAAAAGATAAAAATAACTCAAAACAAGAAACAAATACTAAGTTTAGAAAAGCAAAAAAGTTACAGAAATCGAGAGCTGACTTTGCAGAGAACATCATATAATTACAGAACATGATGAATAACCTCGAAAGTTACAAAAAGCAAGAGAGAAGAGAACGATTGCATAGATGAGAACCGGAACGATTGCAAAGATGAGAATGATTGCAGGGAGAGAGAATGATTGCAGGGAGAGAAGAGAATCATGATTGCTATAAACATATACTCCCTTCGTCCCATTTTAGATGACCCATTTGGGTTTCGGCACGGTATTTTAGGAGCTTTTAATTAGAGAGTTTAAGTGGATAGAGAAAGAGTTGGTTGATTAATTAATAAGGAGAGAGAAAAAGTTGTTAGTTAAATTAACGAAGAGAGAGAAAAAAATCAATCACTTTAATTAAATTAAATTAATTAATCCCTTATTATTTCCTAATTTTTTGCCATATAAGGAAATGGGCCATTTGAATTAGGACAAACCAAAAAGAAAAGTGGGTCATCTGAAATGGGACGGAGGGAGTACAACAGAGAGAGAACCGTATCTTTTAAAATACCAAAAAAAAGAATACCTAGGTTGAGATAGGAAAAAAGAATTCTAGAATTTTACATAATTTTTCCTAGTTTTAGAAATCAGATTACTTTCCTTATTTCTTATAAATAAATAAAACACAATAATTGAGAATCAGATTATATTTCTTTTTTTTATATAATAAAATCAAACACAAATATTTAATATTGAGAATCAAATTACTTTTTCAGATCATAATCCATGTCAAACAAACGGGGCCTAAGTGTTTTCTACAACTAAAAGGATTTAGGAGATGCCGCCACACCTAATTTTTCTGAGAAAATTCAAAATTTAAATTAATTACTTAAATGGGGGAAACAATTTACTTACTGAACTGGATCTCTCAAATTTAAACAAGTTTTAGAATTCAAAAATTAAACCGGGCAACTTGAAGGCTATAGAAACGTAAATGCAACTATGCCTAATTTCGGAACACTTGAAACAAAACATTTCTACCCTTGAACATGGTAGGTGCAACAGAGAAAACAACAAATCTAGCTCATAAAAATAACTAGATTAAACTAAGAAAATAACAACCTAAGCTACGAAAAAGGATAGTCAACTTGTCATTTTGAGAAATAAACACTTTTGCTAATTTTGAAACTAGAGAGTACAAATTTTTTTATTCTCAACTAGGAAAGAGAGAAGACAAATGGTTCATTGTATGGATAGACTAAAACTAATAGACTAAACAAGATTCCAAGATATATCCAACCAAGAAAGCAAATGAATCATCTCAAGATAAACAAGAGGACTGAAAATATATCAACAATTTAATCGCAAAATATTTAACCAATTTTAAAATAAAAACACACGGTTTTAAACTTAAAAAACGGTTAACCACTTAAGAAAATCGGTTAAATTTGAAATTTCAATTTTAAAAATAAAATATTAAGTGGGGCGACACACGGCCGCATTATTAGCTCAGAAGCGCGATTGAGTGCCACTCCTGTATAGTGCGACAAGCCGTTGGGGGCTATCTCGCCGCGTCACACCAAACCTTCCCCCACAACACACGTCTCGCCATCGGCCTGTCACCTGGTGACGGGATTCCGAGGCCTTGAGAATGGCCAAACAATTGCGGGAAAACCTAATTCTTTTGTTTAAAAAAATGGAGATTAGATTTGGGTCTTTTCGCTTCTTAATTCCCAAAATCTTAGGTTTGTGATCATTTCTTTGAAAATTACTTGCACTTTGGTTTCAGAAATTGGGCCGAACCAATATGGTCCAATGGGCTATGTTTAACTTATCAGAATTTCATAATTCGGTTCAATTTATTAGGATAATTTTTTTCTGTGGATTCCATTTTAAAGAGATCAATTTATAATTTACTACATTTATAGGGGACTTCCTTAAAAGAATTTTCAATCTGAAGTTAATTTTTAAAGAAATGAGGTTGTGCACATTCTTTTGTTTATTAATAACGTCTAGCACGATTGATTTGTAAGAATATAATAGGATGGGTATTTATATGATTCTATTATCTATACAATCAAGTTGGCATATATAGAAACAGATATATGGGAAAAACAAATGTTTTCAACTACTATAATTACTTAATTAGTCATGGATCATTGTAATTCCGAATATTCGTATCGCAATGAGAAAAGGGGAAGGTGGATATTAGCCCCTGATTTATTCTTCATGTGGAAATTACTCCTTAAACTAAATTCTTAGTGTAAGTATGCATTATATGAATATATGACTATTAATAGTGCACTCTCTTTGAACTCTGGTCAAATTGATATATGCCCAGCGCTTTGCGTTTCCTTTTAGAAGGAGTTTGATTTTTGACATAATAAAAACATATGAGCAATTAATATCGCACTGTATTATATTACATTATACAGTCCCACTTATTATTTTTATTTCAATAAATTATATAATTATGTTGGATTTTGCTTCCCATTCCTTCCACCCCAACGCAATTAATTAATATATATAAAATATGATCTTATTCGAAGAGCTACGTATGTGGTAATACAAAGTTCTTTTTTCTATATATATATATAGAAACTCCTCATATATTTGAATGACAGCACACATAATTTTATACTTACTATTTTCTCAATATTTCTTATTTATTTAACACACATTTAAAAAAAAAACCCAATTAGAAAATTGTATAATCAACAAGAAAAATGTTGTGTCCGACAATGGGGAAATCCGAAAAATGTGGTGGCAGGGTCTTCCTCATTAGAATGATAATAATTAATTAAAGAAACTAGGTATATAAATTAGGTTGTTTATACAGTTTCTAACCCGGCTAATTATTTAATTTAAATAAGTCAATAAGTTCCACATCTACAAATTATCCCTTATTAGATGGAGTAATCAATGGAGTTGAGTTAAACCGCACTAGCTGGTCTTACTAATTCAATTACGAAAGTCGCGCGTTTACTGACTGTCACTACATTCCTTTACTCCATACATTAATATGTTATTTACCAAATAATAATAGTATAAATAAAGAGTAAACCACATAACTTCCACATCCAATCAAGTATAAAAAGATATGGAAAAACGCTTATTTGTTTGCAAGGGGTGGCCCACTATCCAGCTGCACAAAATATGCTGTCCGTGTTGAAAAAATCATAATAGAAAAATTATGGGTCCCTCACTTACTTCATCTGAGCCTGTGATGGCCGCCACGCGTGGCTCAATTTTCTGTCGTTATTGGTTTTAGGTGGCCGTAAATCTACAGCTCTGAACGCGCTTTTGCCCACCATTCCAACTAGGCATACAATACATATCATACATCCATCCGGCTTACTTAGGGGAATGTATTCATTTGTTATTCCATGGTTATCAATTTAACAATTTATTTATTAAGTTAATTTCATTATATTTACTTTATTTAGCATTATTAGCTTGTGCATGACTTTTTTCTTATTACATTTAATTAAAATTTACTTATAATGAGAATTAGAAGTATCATTATAAGAGAAGAAGAAAGTGAGTATCTACTTGATTATAATCAAGATATTTTTCAGATGACACGTTCAAATTCAGATTTATATTTTCATATTCATTACATGTATCGATCAGTCAATTAGAGCGTGCATTTGTCATATACAATATACTGAACGTTATGAGCAACCATTTATTTGGAGTGTGAGTTTTTCAAATCAAATTAGAGATAATGTTTTTGATAATTTATCAAATTAATATATTTCGATTCCTCTGAAAAAGATACTCTTACAAAGAATAAATAATACACACACATACACCGTCACTGACCTCATTAATCATATAATCTCGGAAAGATAAGCTAATGATCCCAAAATAAGCGTCAATTGTTCTGTGTGAATATATCAAATATTGAAGAAACGTCCTCCAACTAAGAATTAAAACATAACTAAAATCAAAGATACTAATTAGTTCACAAATTCAAAAGAACTTATACAAGTACGAATTTGTGACCTCAGTGATGAAATCCCGTACACCACAAATTTAGATAATTTGTATTTCACCCTTTGAATGGTATAAGATAATTTAGAATAAGCCAAGGATGATGATGTCATCCCAAAAGTTGTCTAATAAGTCCTTTTTTTCTTCTTCTTCTCTTTAGGATATCATGATTGAGTCTTTGTAGTGTCTTTTGAATTGATTTATTTTTCCGTTTTTTTTTTGGAGGACACATTTTGGTAAGAAGGTATACTGGCATGTACCATTATGGACAATACAAGATTGCATTTTGTGAAAGAAGTTAATGATTGATACGTGGCAATTGTGCACCCCCGACAGGAACTCCAACATGAGTAAAGTAGCTAACATCAGGTGTGTACCTGTTGAGTGGAATCGTTATGCCAAATCAATGTACTGTGTGGAATCCAACCATGGGCAGATGAGAATATTGATCAGAGGAGTTTAACAAAGACGAGTTGAAAAAGAGAGAGATGTTGTAGGCAATAGATGAGACGATTTTTATCTAAAGAAGCGGATAAGGAAGTGAATTAGACCTTCCTTATCCACAAAAATCAAATTTTGGCGATAAAAAAGGAAAGAGATAATGTTGTGGCCAACCCTAGATCCAAGCCCATTTCTTTGGGCTGGACTCTCCAGAAACCCTAGCACGACTAATATATAAGATGCATGGGGGCAAGCCAAATGCATCAATCGACGCACTTTTGTTTTTCTTTAGCTCGGAAGTGGTGAGAAAGAAAGAAGTCCGATGGGAAATTTCATTCTTATTTCCATTTCTATATGTGTTGGCACACGTTGCCCAGAATATTCTACAGTCTTATTTCGTAAGTAATTTCAATTCAAGAATGTTTTATTTTACACCTATTACCTTATATTATTTAATTATGTCCTGCTAAATTCCTTAGCTTGGTCTTGGCAACGACGCATTGAATACGAACCAATAGACTTGAAAGGTCTAACCTGGGCATAATAGCTGCATGTGAATATTCTTGAAGTATTAGGTCTGATTCCAATGTGATTTGGTTAGAATTGAGTAGTTAATAAGTCATTAATCACTTAGGAAATATTAGATCACCAATAAATTAAGCTATATGGTATATGATCCTTATTTTCGCTTGAGATAGATAGACTAACACGACAGAAGGTGTATGTCGATTAGGGGCATATGTAAGAATTTCTTATCGAGTCTATCTACTTTGAATGCTCTCTGGGCAGGGCGTTGGATGATATTTTTGAGACGGGGGTATTGCATAAATATTGTGTTGTCCTCATTTGAGAGGATATATAAGAGAAGGAATGGTTGGGGGCATGATGACTACAAAACTTTTGCACTGATGACTGAGTAAGCGTTTATAATTAATAAGTTAAGTTCAGACCAGGTTATTTTTTATTATAGATAAGCTCTTCCATTTAGTCTCAATTGATTTGATCTTAGCGTATTAACCAACGAGGATAATGTGACCATACCCATACCCCAAACTCTGGTAATATTGTGAAAATAAAGAGAAGCCAAGAGGAAGCTACTAATCAACTTCCTGCGAACCCACCTTGTCTTAATGCTATCTATATAACTGTAGACATAAGCTATAAATTTATTTTGCATGTGATAACGACGACCAGTCAACTAAAGAAGAAAACAAACACCGATAGCTAACCCTATAGTGCTAAATCTTAATTTAGGGGATCATAATGTGTATTTATAATTATTAAATTTTTGGTTTTCATAAATAAACCGTCTAAATATTTAGGTGTTATAAAAATTTGAAAAGTTTACTAACTTGTAATTTAAATTAAGCATTTTGGTTGAAGAGAAGGGGTAAAAGTAAAGGTGTCGCGCGCGGTGGAGGGTGAGGGTGTGAAGCAAAAGCAATGCATTACATCCGTGAAATACGAATTTCAACTTACCTTTTGTTGGTTAATTGGTTTATTAGTCAAATTAATATAGACTAGCTAAGAGTGACATTTGCCAGTTTAAAAAAACTTGTGCTCTAAATCTCATAAATATAAAATTTTGGTTATTTAAGTTTAGGTAAAATCGAGATTGATATGACTGTTTTGCCTGTACGATTAGTATCTAATTTATGCTTATTGTCCAAGAGAAGGACTAATAGAGTTAATGAACTCTTGACTACTTAGTAAAACATCATTCCAACTTCCAAGTCAATCATAGAATAGAGGATAGTGTGTAGGGTTTACGATCAAAATTACCGTTGAACGTAAAAAGAAATATTCCCACAAACCTTGAAAATCTTATCGCTTTTTTTGTATGTTTTCCATGACACAGAATTTTCAATTAGGAAGTTGGATTTAGTCCTACATTAATAAGTAACTTATGGATATTAATTAATTAATTATCCAAGACACCCATCAAACTTGGATTGTTTAACATAAATTGTGCCCTTAGTCTTACCCCACCAACTGGTGCCACATCAAAATTCCCACTTCTTTTTTTTGTGAGTGAATCTATAAATATACAAAACAAATTCGATCGTGCTTATTGGAGTAAAAGAATCCTGGTCAATATTAATTAAAGTTGAAAAGTGAATAAAATAAATGTCCTCATCACCCATTGATGAATATGGCATGAGTCTCTCTTTTATCCATCCAAAATGTTGTCGAGTTTCTCTAAGAAGGTCAGAGTAATTCTCAGTTATTCTAAGAAGGTGTATGTATTATATCTTAATTTAGTGGGCTTAATTTTTAGCCATTAATTTCTTTTATTTCTAATTAAGGGGAGAAAAATGAGATAACATTACTCATCATCTGAGTGTATAATATTAAAAGCCAAAATAAAAAATTTGACTTCCAAATTATACGTATATCTTAAGAAATAACACAGTAATTTGCTAACACTTGACTTTGTTTTACCCATTAATTTCATCCCTCTTCGTTTTCAGAATACTGTGTTTGCGAGACAATATGGTTTTTATTTATTTATTTATTTATTCTTTGGACTAAGTAGGAGAAAAAACTGTGATGGATTAAAAAAATGTATATTGATCAAGCAGTAGTTATTTTGATTGGAAATAAGAATTATTACATCAACGTTTTCTTTACGTAATTAATGAAAATATAGTTAGACTGGAATACATAGTTTTTGTTGAGTATCTGTTTTAGCTTATATAATCTACACATTTTAAAGGATCGATATATATATATATTCCATCCACATTCCCAAATACAGAAATTCTATTCAGCGCGAATTAATTAAACCACATTATATAACACTTTATGTAGCATCACTATTAATTACTAGTTAGGTTAATCAACTTCCTAATATTTGCGTATCTGACTATGTAACTTTTGATATTTGATAGATTCCCCATCACTATCCAACTAGGCAATACATTAATTCTAACATATACGGACGATAATCTTATTATTCCCAACAATTAAACTACACGAATATGTAATTAGTATTTCTAATCTTCTTTTTTCCCTTTTCCATTTTGGCAAATGTGATGTTTGAACTTTCAGCTTTAAGTTTAAGTAAATAGATACCATTAGATATATGTACGTTATAGGAAATATTGGAAATGTATTCGCAATTAATTATCTTTAAATTTTAAATACTTGGGCTAGTATAATCAACTTCCATCTTGAAACACAATTAATGATAGATCCAAGTTCTTCAATATAATATTGCGTCAGGGTTTTAAATTTTGGTCATTCGAAAATAGTTCATAGTTAAAAAGAAAAGCCACTATATATGTTCTATACTATATTGAGAGAGTGGTGTGTGATTGATACAATAAATATCGCAATAAACCAAATAATTCTAATAAATATGTAAATTCTAATAAATATGTATATTTATCATTATAATATTATAAGAATACGTTATATATGTAGTGGTCTTCACATAAATGGTTTGCAAAATGTGATTAATTGATTTATGAATATTTAAAAAATGATTTTATAACACAAACTAAAACCACGTGCAATCAATTTTTACTAAAAGAATGGCTAAATTTTAAGATTTTAATAGACCGTTAAGATCAGAATATATATAATATTATCATATTTAACACAATTTCAACGAGAAAAAAACGCCGACTCAAAAAAAAGCATTTTTTACACGGATTCTGTATACACACATATATACACGTAGTAATATAATCTGCATGCAAGGTAACATAGATATTTTTTTAAAGGAAATAATATGTAATAATCGAAATCCATTTAATAAATTCGTTCTCTAAATCCATATTTTAATTTTCAATCGAGTGGAATCATAAATAAATTATCAAATACAGGAACTAGGCAATCAAACAAACACTTGCACAAAAATAGGAAAAAAAGAAAAATCACAAAATGCACAAGAGAACAAATTATATCATAATTATACAGCATACATCCAACTCCAAGTCTCAAAGACCCTTATGCATCCAAACTATTTAATGCAAGTTTTCCCATTTGCTCACAAATAAATGAAGGGAAGAAAAAATATAAAGTATAATCGAAAAGAAGAGTTCCAAATTCAATGAAGGGAAGAAAAAATATAAAGTATAATCGAAAAGAAGAGTTCCAAATTCGGTGCATGCACGTGATCCACATCTAAATTAATGCACTCTTGTGACAATATTCTTGTCCTAACAAGTAACCGAAAATCCCAAAAAGGAAGAGACCCTTCACGTTCTGGTCTTTTAATTTTTATATTAATTATTTCTGCAATTAATTAAACTAATTTCGTCTCACATTTTAATTGGCAAGCCAATTTCGTTGCTACATTAAACTTCAAAAGTCCTAAGTCTGTTGCTGAATTTGTGGATTTAGTGGTTAAGGCGGTCGAAAAACACTCATCATCACCAATCGTATATTTTTAACATTACAATGCATGTATGGTTGAGATCATTAAAGTAGAGGGTTCTAACCGCTACAGAATTCTGCATTTGAGAAAGGGAGCGCTCCCCTTGAATGTGAAATGTGATCATGAGTTGGTTAACAAAGTTTATAGGGAGATTAATATCCAATAACAATGTCACGTGCATCTTTTATTTTAGAATTTTGTAAGAGTTTTGCCTTGTGATTAATGAAGTATTATCATTACCATTATGCTCATAAGTAATGAGAATTAATCAGTGTTTCTTTGTTGGATAGTTCATAAGTTTATTTAAGTACACAAACTGTAGCAAGTTAGATGATAAATATGAGAAAAGAAGCATATATATACATATATAAGCCCCAAAAGTAGGTAAATTTCAATAACTTCACTGAAGCAATATGATAAATATTGAAGAAAAGCATAGCCATATATATAAAACACTATGCTGTTGCATTCTAATTTTAAAATCAAAATCATGAAAGAAGTTGTAATTATCAATACTTGGAAATCCAAATCCAAATCCAAATGATTGGTACGCAACTATTATCATGTGTTAATTAAATAATGATAGCAAGTATTCATTGCATAAGTAAATAAAGAGTCATTTTATTGAAGAAGTCAAAAATAATTTCACTGGATACATATATGCATTCATCCAATTGTTTACTCAAAATACAAAATGTATTGAAAAATAGGGATATAATGGGATGATTATGGATATCTAGACAGAGGGACTACCTGTTACACTTTAACATTAATTTTAATTAAATAGCTGCTCAAAGTTCACGACACTAAATTTATGTACAAGATCAAATAAATTTGTGAACTGAAAATATGTTAATACTGAATTTTTTATTAATTTTCTACATTAAATCAAAGGCTAATTTATCCTCTCCAAAAAAAGTTGATAAAAACTCGCCTTTATTTTTACTATTATCCTTTGGAAGCAAAAATACCAGTGTTGCGTTTATAAATTACGTAACAAATAGGGCCAACGAATACATCTAAATCTTTAATAATTTATTAATTTTATTTGAATCTTCTTAACTTTTAATTCTATCATCAATTTTATCTTCAAAATTTCACTCCAACAGTAAAGTCGCGACATATATCAGATGATGGCCAATTATTTTATTTCGAAAAATAAGTTGTATACTGACACAATTTAGAAAAATTGAGATAAAATTAATAAGTTGAAAATATTGAAATAAAAATATTAGAAATTTGATTAAAAAATATTAAAAAATGTGATTAAACTGATAGTTTTAAACATTAAGATATATTGATAAAATTAATAAATATTCGGATAAATTCGGTCGAGATAACTAAATAAACAAAAGACCAGAACCATTGGACAGCCAACATAGATTTACAAAAATCAGAAATGCTAACCGTACAGGAATAGAAAATTTTTCAATGCCTCTAAACTTTTACTACAAAATGCACAACACTCTCTCTCTCTCTCTCACACACACACACACACAGAGTTGTATCTTTTGGCCCCATAGATTTCCGTCCCCTCTTCCAATGTGAGGGAAAAAAATAAAATAAAATAAAATAAAATGTAAAGGAAACATAAACTTTGTTTTTCACTTTTTCTTTTTTGGTTCACACCGGTGACGGTGAATGAAATTCGACACATATAAATACTTATATAAGAAAACAAAGCCACGGTTCACCGTTCATGGCAACTGCCCTCGCCTCCTTTCTCTCTCTAACCCCATAACTCAATTTTCCATTCCTTTCCCTCCGACTTTATCCTCAAGATTTCCTCCTATGTGTATCTTCCGCGCAATGTCAGCCACCACCAATTCACCCACCGCCACCACCGCCCAAACCCCCACCGTCACCCACCACCGCCGCCGCGTCGCCGATGCGACGAGCGCCGATCAGGAGAAGCCCGCCAACGATCCGGCGCAAATCGCCGCCTCGTTGGATCACTCGAAGAGCGACGCCGACGAAGAGGCAATTTGCAGCAGCCATGGCGGCGGGGGCTCGTATCACCACCACCACACGCCGACGATACGGTATCTGGTGTCACGGAAGAGAGTGCCGGAGAGTTGGATTTTGTGCGGGGAGGAATGTGTGTTGAGTGCGTGTGCAGTTTTCAATTCTTTGACCTCAAGGAGGAACATGGGCCGTATAGTATTCGTGTTCCTGTTGGTGTTGGTGATGGTCTCGGCCTTCATGAAATTCTCCTTCGGCGGCGCCGGGATAATTGTCAGGACGGAGAAGGAGTTTTTGTTTATTCACAATTTTAAGAATGATTTTTCGTCGAATGCGCATATGGCCGTTTTTGATTCCGAAGCATCCAACGGCGCTGCTTTGAAGAAGCGCCAGATGAAAGAATTTCCGGTCAGTACTTTATCTCTCCTCTCTCTCTCTCTCTATAGAAAAGGAAACTTTTCCGTTTCTATTTTTAGCTTTACTTTGGATTTTGTGAGGTTAATTTTGATTAATGTTGGATTTTGTAAATTTCGGATTTTCCAACTCAATTTGTGAAAATCTTTAATGAAAGTGGGAGAACTATATGCACATTCCATGTTTTTCGTTTTCCCATGAACAATCATCAAATATTAAGGATGGGAAAATAAATGTTGAGCGTTTAAGTTTCCCTAAGTTGCCTTTGACCCGTTTCGTCCATTATTATTATCCATGTGGAATTCTGCTAATTATTTGACCGTTGCCCCACCAAAAATAAAAATAATTCAATGTTATTATCTATATTCACGTGTTTGCCTTGAAGAAACTGTACAATTTGTTCTGCTCTTGAATTTTCTGGATCCTGTCGTTTTCTGCATTTCAATCTCGTGTCTTATTTCACTCTCTCAACGATCCAATGGAGAAATCTTGTGTGCTTTTGAGAAACTCCATCTGCAGACTTAGCTAAATAGCCACAATTCTTTTCATATTTTTCCTCGAAACTATAGCTAATTATTGGATTATTTGATACAGGTCCCTGAAATATGGATGAAACCCAATAGTGACAACTACTACAGATGCATAACTCGACCACGAAATTGGACAAGTACGTAACATTTCTCCTCTGTTTTAAGCTCTTTCCATCTTTTTTTCCCCGGATATATAATAAAGTTGTAATTTTTTTGCAGGGACAAGCAATAAGACGAATGGATACATTTTGATTCATGCAAACGGAGGATTGAATCAAATGAGAACAGGCGTAAGTAGTTGACCGCGTTGTGATTTTAGCTAGCCGATCGAATGCTGTAGCAATCTAATAATGCACATGAAATCTTTGAATGCAGATATGTGATATGGTAGCAGTAGCAAAGATTATGAATGCCACTCTTGTGCTTCCTTCCCTTGATCATCAGAGCTTTTGGACAGATCCCAGGTGTCAAGTTTGTTTCAATGTCATCCATCACTTGTAATAATAGTACATCAATTCTTAGCTTTGTAATAATCTGTGTTTTCCTTTTCTTGGTCTTGGTAGTGATTTCAAGGATATCTTTGATTGGAAGCATTTTATCGAGGCTTTGAGAGAGGATATCGACATAGTTGAGACATTGCCACCACGGTATAAATCCGTGCATCCCCTGATCAAAGCGCCCGTGTCATGGTCGAAGGTACAACAACCTTCTTGCTGCAATGTACAACCTGTTACTGCAGTTGGTTGGTTGGTTGAAATGGAACTAACTGAAGGTTGTTTATGGTTGATGCATAGGCTAGTTACTACAGAGGAGAAATTCTTCATTTGCTGAAGAAGCATGAGGTGATCAAGTTCACACATACAGACTCGCGCCTTGCCAACAACGGCCTACCCTCCTCCATACAGAAGCTGAGGTGCCGTGCTAACTATGAGGCCCTTCACTACACGCCTGAGATTGAAGAGCTCGGGAAGAAACTGGTTGAGCGCCTCAGAGGCGAAGACGAACCTTACATTGCTCTTCACTTGAGGTAACTAAACAACATATTACTTTTTACCTCCTTGGTTGAATAAGACGAATTTTTAACCTAATTTGATTTTGTCTTGATCAGGTACGAGAAAGACATGCTAGCGTTCACTGGGTGCAACCACAATCTGAGCGCTTGGGAGGCGGAGGAGCTCCGTGAGATGAGGTACAACGTGAAGCATTGGAAGGAGAAAGAGATCGACAGCAAAGAGAGGCGGCTGCAGGGGGGCTGCCCCATGTCTCCGAGAGAGGCAGCATTCTTGCTCAAGGCCATGGGGTATCCTTCTTCAACTAAAATCTACATTGTTGCAGGAGAAATCTATGGCAACAACAGCATGGACGCGCTACGAGAAGAGTATCCCAACGTCTTCTCTCACTCAACCCTCGCGACAGAGCATGAGCTTGAGCCCTTCAAACCTTACCAGAACCGCCTTGCTGCCTTGGACTACATCATAGCCTTGGAAAGCGACGTGTTCGTCTACACCTATGATGGGAACATGGCGAAGGCCGTGCAGGGCCACAGAAGGTTCGAGGGATTTAGAAGGACAATAAATCCTGATAGGTATATAAGGTTTATTCATTATTCAACACTTTGTTCAACAACCCTAGATTTCAACTTTTCAATGCTAAAATGCGTTGCACGTGTTTTCTCATCACAGGTTGAATTTTGTGAGGCTCATTGATTCTTTGGACGAGGGGATGATTTCTTGGGAGAGCTTCGCCTCTGAGGTGAAGCGTCTGCACAATGACAGAATTGGGGGGCCTTACCCGAGGCAGGCAGGGGATATCCCGAGACTAGAGGAGAACTTCTACGCAAATCCTTTCCCGGGTTGTGTATGCAACAGATCAATGGAACAAAAGAAGCAGCAGCCGCAGCCGCAGCAGCAGCAGCAGTTGGATCAAAGACAAGAAAGTAGTAGTTCAGGAGTTGCTTCACAATGACAAGGTTGTTGGTACAAGTGTCCGAAGGTCATACTGTATAGCACACGAGGCCATTTGAGTTTGGTTCGGTAAGGAAAAGAGGTGTTTGGAGAGAGCAGTGGACGATCACCCTTCCGAGAACGCGCGTAGCAGCAGATAGATGCCTCTTTGTATACGTTAGAGAAAATGTGAAGAATCTGCGCAGTTACGCTTCGCCATGTTTGTACATTGACGAGGAGTTGGTCGAATTTTGGTGGTACGCACGGCGCAGGGGATTCTAACCTGCATTCAATTTATTGTTTCATTATTTATTCGAGAGAGTTCGATTTGTAACTATTGGCAACAAATGTGATAGGAAAATATTCGGAAAGAATCATTCATACATGCTTGCCTAGCTTGTTGTGTTTATGCCATTTCGAGTTCGTGCTGTTCGTTCGATATGTGTAGCCACGAAATTATTCTTCCTCTGATCCCATTAACAAATTATAAATTCTCTTTAAGAATCAATAAAATTAAAATATAATGAATTCTATAATAAGAATCAATAAAATTAGGTCCCATGAAATAAAGATTCTTCTCACTCCCTTGTCTACAAATAAGTATTCTATTTGAAATTAAATTGTTTCTGAGTAAATGTTATATTAGTTGTTGGCTGTTGGGAATTCTGAAATGTGACATTTGTTACACTCGCCCTTGTTGAAGCTGTCCACGAAAACGAAAGCCTTAAATGATTGCCCAATATAATGGCGTGAAGGGCAGGGAAAACAGGTATAAAATGGAGAGAGAAAAGGTTGCCGCCATGAATAAGAATCACAATTGGAACGTGAAGGGATGTGTGGTTGATGCAATTGGGAATGACAGGTGGACTTTACAGAAGATAGAAAATGCCATTGTTTGTTTAAACTTTAAATAAAGCAAAGTGAGATATGACAGCCAAAGTGGAATCCTAAATTATGTAAGCTAATCATAGAATCTTAATAATTAACGAGGAGTTTACGGACAATGATGGACACCACAAATTCTCTCCACCGAACAAGACAGCCTAATCAAACTGAACTTGGACAGGAATTTTTTTGGTTAAATGGGTTTTTTGTTATTGTTATTTAATCTCGATGGAATGGTATCTGAATGTATCAATGCTGTGACGTCATTTGTATATGAGACAGTCGAATTGAATGAGATCGCGTGAGTTGAATTCGTTATTCATTCTTAATTCGATTTTTGGTAAACGTCTAATTGGAGTTAAATTACGTTGATATATGAGATATTACTAAATATAGTTACATTTTTTTTGGGGACTAATTATCACTCTTTCCCAATTTTTAATGATTTTATGAATTTATCCCAACTTTTAAAATTATTGATCTTATCATCTTAAGCAATTGTATCAATTATATCTCAATCTTTTGAACTTATCAATTTGATCACATCTTTCAAACTTGTATCAATTTATCAATTGTTTTTTATATAATTATTTTTAAAATAAAATAAAAATTAAACTGAAATATAACTATCTTCATATACAATTGATTTTTTGGAGCATAATAATAGGTTATTCTTTGATACACCATAAATTGAAAAGATTGAGATATAATTGACACAATTGATAAAACAAAAAGTTGGGATAAAATTGGTAAAATATAAACATTGAGATAGAATAGATAAAATTATTAAAAATTGAGATAAATTTGATCATTAACTCAGAGTAGGGATGTCAAAATTCTGCATCCGTGATTTACCCAGTTCAATTTGTGAGGTAGTAACCTGTAATAAGGACTGAAACCGAAATTGAAATTAGGACCTATTAAAGTAGGCCCAAATATTTTGGGCTAATCCATCAACGCTGGGTATTGTTTGGGCTTCTGATTGAAATTTGGGCTTTAGCGTTTGCCCTTGGATATTGGTGATTGTAGGCTCGCCAGCCTTGTAATTCAGTTATCGTGAATTAATACCCAAGTTAAAAGTTTTTATATTTCGAATTCGAGGAATTATTGCGTCGTAATCCGATCCGAACTAAATCGAAATTTAAAATTTGGTTCGGACTTTTCGGATTTTCGGTTCGGTTCGGATTACATTTTTGGCAAATTTCGGATTTAGTTCGGATCGGATTGGATATATTAAAAACCGAATAAATCCGAAATCCAAAATATATTTTTAATTATATA
>JAYDZE010221081.1:0-20439 GCA_034509125.1 Monilaria moniliformis
ATTATTATTATTATTATTATTATTATTATTATTATTATTATTATTATTATTATTATTATCATCATCATCATCATCCTTTTCTTTAACCTTGAAATGATACTCAGAATTATGTTATTTCCCATTGTATGTTACTTTGAACTTCAAGCTTCTCTAAGGCAAAATAATTCAAAGTTGTTCATTTGCTGCTGAGCAGATTTGAAATATCATGTTTCCTTGGTAGGCTTTACATTATGATATTCGAAGAGGACCTCATAGTGTCGGATCTCATGTACGTGATGCTGCTGCTTATGTTTGTTGGGCTTTCGGTCGCGCATATAGCCACAGAGACATGAAGTATGTGCTGGAACAGGTTGCTCCACATCTTCTAACAGTGGCGTGCTATGACCGTGAGGTGCGTAACCTTTTGCAACAATGTGCATAATGCTGATTTTATTTTCTATTACCGATGTGATGACGAATCTATGAGTGTAATGGTTAGGTTAATTGCAGAAGAGCAGCAGCTGCTGCTTTCCAAGAAAATGTTGGGAGACAAGGGAATTTCTCGCACGGCATTGATATAGTAAATACTGCCGATTATTTTGCACTGTCATCTCGAGCAAACTCGTATCTATCTGTTGCTGTTTGCATTGCTCAATATGATGGCTACCTTCATCCATTTGTGGATGAACTGTTGCATAATAAGATCTGTCACTGGGTATGTGCAAGCTGGTCTCCTTATAATTTTTAATTTTCTTATTTGCTGTGTCTTCTCATAGATTTGTTAAATAGAGTTGATTACTTTGCTGTCATCTCAAACTCGTATTTTAGTGTTGCTGCTTGCATTGCTCAATATGATTGCTACCTTTAACCTTTTGGTAGATGAACTGTTCCATAATAAAATCTCTCATTGAGTGTGTGGAATCTGGTTTCGGTATTATCTTCAGTTTCGTTGTTATGTCTCTTCTAATAGAATTCCTTACCTGAATGGACCTCATTATTTCCTTTTAAGTCTTTTGGTACCTCTTTACTTGGTTTGATTCCTCGGTTACATTTGATGTTACATCTCATGTTTTGTTTCACCAATGCACACATGTATATTTATGATGTCATCAAATAAACCAGTATAGTGACCAATACACATAGCCAGATAGCCTGCAATGATGGTAGTAAAATATAAGATGTTACACAACATTATAATAACAGGAGATCCCATACCCCCTTAACAACCTCTAGAGTTGGAGATGATCAACTAGGCAAATCACCGTGACTTAATCATCTTTCTTGTTTAACACACTAGTTTACTGAGTAGGAACTTCCTTCTTCGATTTTTGGGAAATAAATTGACTGATTTACTGTTGCAATAGAAAATAATCTATAATGTTTGCTAGCAGTTGCTTTTACTATGATTTACTTTGTTTTAAAAGATAATGTAGATGTGATTCTCTTCTCATTGCTTCTGTTTCCTCCTATTAGTCTATCATATTTATCTAATGCTAGTTTAAATTATGTTGGATGTGCAGGAAAAGGGTTTGAGAGAACTTGCTTCCACTGCCCTTTCGTTGCTTGTAAAGTTTGAGCCTGAATATTTTGCCAATGTAATTTTGGAGAAATTAGTTCCTTGCACTTTATCATCTGACTTGTGCATGCGACACGGTGCAACCTTGGCCACTGGGGAGGTAGTTTTGGCTCTACATAAGCACAGTTATGCTCTTCCAACAGGTATGTGATAGTGCCCTGCTTGCCTTTTTTCAATATTTTGGAAATGCTTTTTCTCCTGTTCCAGCCTTTTTGTACCCACTTGCAGTATACTCTGTATGTTAATTTTTTTTCTATCTTTCAGCTTCTGCAGATACTCTCTGCCTTTAATATATACATTTTCAGAGCAATATACTAGCATAAGATAAATATTAGTTGGCGTTCAGTTTTATTCATGATTGTCAACAATGCAAGATAAAATTGACTCTGTTTTACCTTGATATAATTATGTAGTTGTTAAAGACTAATTTTATGACCACTTTTAAAATCTATTTTATGACTACACTTTTAAAATCTATCAGTCTGTTCTTCATTTAATGAGGAAAAGAAATATCTTTTTTCTCCATGTTCTTTGACTGTTATGTGCTTGAGCTTGAAGTAATTGCTTAGGAATACATATTCTTTAACAAGTCACTGCACAGAACCCTTTGGAATGGTTTTGTTTTATTTTCAGTTTTCACTATTTCCAATGCAGTCTATGAGGTTTCCAGAAGAATGTATTGGTTTTTTTGTGGAAATTAGAAATATGTTTGGATGACTAGTTGCACTTTTTTGTATTTTGCGATGGGATCTACTTTGAATTTGTGGGTAGGGTGAAAATATGAGTATTTAAGTTGTGAATCCCACTGTAATGTTGATATAACATTTTTAAAAAATGTTACTAACAGATGGAACTGAAATTAAGTATTTTGTGGAAGAAAATTAGATGTGTTTTGAGTGTTTAGCTGAGTCAAAATTTAAAAGAGGGTTCGGGGATAAAAACAAACGAGCTACGTATCAGTGCCCCTACCAACGTGGCTGGCAATGACAGTTGATAGTGCTGGCTCAGATATTTTATTTTGCTGCAAAATTGTGCCAATCACATTTCAGATTTGAAGTGAGGTCCAAACACTAAGATTTGATTTGGGCTCTTGAATTCTATGCAAGGGAAGTTGTGGTAATTATAATGAAGGAGGTCTGCATAAGTAGTGTAGTTTAAACTAACTTCATTGGAGTCAATGCAATTTACTTAAATGTTGCTAATTTGACTGCATTATGACTAATTCACTTTTTGGGTTTATTCTTTCAGAGAAGCAGAAAACCGTAGCTGGTATTGTTCCTGCAATTGATAAAGCAAGACTTTATCGTGGTAAAGGAGGAGAAATCATGCGTTCTGCTGTTTCTCGTTTCATTGAGTGCATCTCCATAGCTCAAATATCTCTCACTGAAAAGATCAAACGAAGTTTGCTTGATACCCTAAATGAGAATTTGAAGCATCCGAGTTCTAACATACAGGTTTTCCCTTCACCCAATTATACTTCCAGCCAAGTTTCATATGCCTGCCTCTTGATTTTTTTTATTCATGCTCTTAGAATGCTGCTGTTGAAGCCCTCAAGCACTACATTCCCACTTACCTTGTATTGATGGAGAACAAGGGAGTCAATGATATCATGTCAAGATATCTTGAACAGTTGACTGACCCTAATGTGGCTGCAAGACGAGGATCAGCTCTGGCACTAGGTGTTCTGCCTCTAGATTTTCTATCTAGAGGGTGGAATTCTGTAATAACAAAGCTCTGCTGTTCATGTAAAATTGAGGTATAAATTTGGTTTGCTTTGTTACTGGAGGGGAAAGATCTAAATCATCTGAAACTACATCCTCAGCTTCTGTTGAATTAAGAAAAATAAGGACACACTTACTTATTTGACTGAAATTTCTTGTATATGCAGGATAATCCAGAAGATAGGGATGCTGAAGCACGGGTCAATGCTGTCAGAGGACTTGTATCTGTTTGCGAAACTTTATCTGAGGCTGGAGAATCATCTGATTTCTTTTCTGGAGAAGATGGGACCGCCTTGTTTCCCCTTATCAGGAATGAAGTGATGGACAGTCTTTTTAAAGCTCTTGACGATTATTCCACAGACAACAGGGGTGATATAGGTTCTTGGGTTCGTGAGGCAGCAATGGATGGCCTTGAGAGATGTACATATATTCTGTGCAAGAGAGATTTTTTAAATAAAGAGAAATCATCTTCTTTACAACTTGAAAAAAGTGATAACTCGAGTGATGACCACTTTAGCTCATACTTTGATGCTAGTTTGGCCAATAATTTAGTTGGAGGCATTGTCAAACAAGCTGTAGAGAAGATGGATAAATTAAGGGAGTCAGCAGCAAGGATTCTCCAAAGACTCCTTTATAATAAAACCACTTTTGTACCACATATACCCCACAGGGAAATTCTTGAACATATAGTTCCAAATGAGGCTGAGCTCAAGTGGGGGGTAAGTTAACTAGCAATTTTTTCTGATAATGTTGAATATTTAGTTTATTTGAGAATATAATCCGATTTAAATGCAGGTGCCAGCATTTTCATATCCTCGTTTTGTTCAACTCCTTAAAGTTAGTTGCTATAGCAAATATGTTGTGTCTGGGTTGGTTATCTCTATTGGTGGGCTACAAGATTCTTTGAGAAAGGCATCACTCAGTGCTTTGCTAGATTATCTTCAGAATAAAATAACTGATGGCCATGATGCTTCTAAAGAACCCAGTTTGTCAATGGACATTCTATGGATCCTTCAGAAATATAGAAGGTGTGATAGAGTCATCATACCCACTTTGAAGGTAAGTTTACCATTTGGCTTTATTTTCAGCAAGAATGATATGTCTAACTTGGGTGCATTTTATGCATACAAAACTTTTGAAGAATTATTCTATTTTAAGGTTTAAATAAATACTTGCCCCAAAATCCCTTGTTTCAAGACTCTACAAAAAGTTTCTGCAGGACATGATTCAAAAGCTTATCCACCAACAATGTGTGAATAGAATTTGAACTAATTGTGGTTTCTGGGAGATTTTGTCCATGCTGGATAGCAAAACTGTTCAATTATAATTCCTTAATATCCATTACAACCTGAACCATAATCAATGTGAATTATGATCTCTTAAATTGCACTGTTGTCATACTTCATTAAGACAAACCTTGTGACATGCTATAACATACCTGCCATATTCTTTTTCTAGATATTTGAACTCAATCAAACATGATGATGGTTTAAGTACTGAAAAAATAGTCTTATTTATATCTTTGGCCTAATATATAATTCTTGTTGCTCGTCAGATTTGGTGTACCACTTGTAAAAAATAGTGAGTATAAAATTATACTAGGAGACTGGATGATCCTGATTAATAAAATCTACACCACTTAAGCCCTCTATGCTCAATGCAAAGAAACAATAAGGATCAATAACTGAAAACAGCATGACAAATTGTAATGCAGAAGTAGGTTGCTAGGAAGGCAGTGAAGGAAGCCAAAGAGAGAACGAGAGAGACGAAACAAATCAAGACAAAGAAAATCCTACTAAATAATACTCCCGCCGTCCACCAAAAATAGTCTTATTGGTGGACGGCACGGGTTTTAATGTACAATTGGTAAAGTAAGAGAGATGTGAAGAAAAAGTGATTGGAGAGAGAAAAAGTGGTTGATGAAGTAGGAGAGAGGGAGAAAAAGTGGTTGGAGAGATAAAAAGTAGTGGGTCCTAGTAGTGTAAGTTGTAAATAGATTGATGTTTAGGGGTATTGTGTTGTGAGAAATTTTCCATAAATAGAATGAGATTATTTTTGGTGGATGGACCAAAATGGGAAAATAAGACTATTTTTCATAGACGGAGGGAGTATCTACAAAATGGGAAAATAAGACTATTTTTCATAGACGGAGGGAGTATCTAGTTAATGTCATTCATGCTGAAACCTGATACCATTTTTCATCTTGATTTAGACTTTTGTGGATGTAATTGTTTGTTGTTGTTTTCCCTGAAAGCTTACCTTGTCCTTCCTTCTATCTCAGACTATCGAGATTCTCTTCAGCCGGAAGTTGTTGTTGAACATGGAGGTCAGTATGTTGTGCTCTTTAGCCATTCTATTCAGTGTTGCTTCTAATATTGGCTTGTAGTCAATTAACACGTCTATATAATGCTGCATTGTCTATCTAATCCTTTCATGGATATTTGGTGATGGTTTGTTTTGGTTTCTTGTCATTTGTGCATCAGCATTGAATTATGCTGGTTAAAGCAAGTACTTTCTGACACTTTTTAACTAGCCAGCATATTGTCCTTACACCTGTTGGTACTACTAACCCCATATTTTTCAATTAAGATTAGAAAAAAAAGATGAGATTCCACATTCTGTCCTGTCAACGAGTTAATCTGTTGTGCCCCATTCTATAATTTGCACACAAGTTTCGTCTTTCCTTAATGATACTAGTTATGATTTCTCAGGACGAGACTCCAGTATTTTGTGCGGGCGTTCTGGATTCTCTCACTGTAGAGTTGAGAGGAACAAAGGACTTCTCTAAATTAAATGCAGGAATTGCAATACTAGGATATATCGCTTCAATTTCAGATCCTATATGCATTAGGGCATTCTCTCATCTACTGACTTTCCTGGGCCACCGATATCCCAAGGTCTGGTGCTAAAATGTCTCCAATTAGTAATAAACGATTATATCTTAATGGCTAATGGCGTTTTGCTTCTTGTTCCAGATCCGAAAATCTGCTGCTGAACAAGTATACCTCGTTCTTCTGGAAAATGAGAATCTAATTTCAGCAGAGAAATTAAACGAAGCAACTGAAATCATTACTGAAACTTGCTGGGAAGGTGATGTAGAAGAAGCAAAGAAGAGAAGGCTACTTCTGTATGAGATAGCCAATGTTGAAACTGCAACAACAGTAAATGCTACTCAGAGAGAATCCAGGAAGGCTGTCGATCAAAGGCAGGCTTCTGCTGATGAGAATGCCTCCTACTCTTCATTGGTGGGATCAGCTGGATTCTAGGACCAGAAATAGGTATGTCTATGTCTGCGCCCTTGCATCATCTCATATAAAAAAAGTTGATGCTTTTCCTAATGCAATTACACTGAGAAGGTTGTTTCAGATATTTGATCAACTGGCTGTCTGAATCAGCGAACTGCAAAAAATGCAACTTTGTTCAAGGTAACCCCTTGTTTCATCGTCTTTTGCTTGTGAAGATTACAAATTTTGTTTGCCTTTTTTCTAGTCTGAAAGTGAGTATTCCATGGTATTGCTTTTTACCAATGTATTACAAATTAGAGGGCTTGAATGTATCTCTATCATTATATGACAAGTTATTTTTCTTTCCTTGGCTAGTTATGAAACTCCCAACGACTTGATCAGAAATGATTATAAACTTGTCCTTTCTACAACTTATTTGTTTATTTTCTAATGAAATATACATTATTGGAACGCTGAAAAATGTGCTATCAACAAGTGTCCAAGTTGTAAGTTATATAGAATTTGTGGTGAAATGCTATTTTCTATAATTTATATATGAGTTAATTGTTAAGTTTTTCTTTTTATATTCTTTAATAACTGAGGTGCAAATTTACAATGGAAAAGGAATGGAATCTCACTACAAATTAAGTGTTGCGAGATTTAAGATTGTGTATTTTTGTTTATATTTGAACTCTCGTAAATTAGGATAAGTTGATAAGTGACTTTATTTTGTATAAAATGATAGTGGCCGACTGCTGAAAATAATAAGTTTTGAAATGCTGATTAAAATTCTAAATTCCCAGCCGACCTCGATTGGACTATTCATCATCACAAGTGGAAGTGGTGCACTTAATTAATTCTTTAAATAAAAATGGTGCACTTATTTGGTCTTCATTCATCCGTTGAACATCATTGCTTTGTTAATATATATCTATGACTCCATCTTAGTATACCACACGTTATTTTAACTTGAAATTTCTCTTTTTTTCTACATATGTGGAGTGGAAATTTTGAATTTGAGATTTTAATATATTATAATTTTAATAATTTAATTTCGTACGTGGCTTTTGAACAATGACTTGCATAAAATATGTATAATTTAATTATTTTGTAAGAAATGCTTTAAGAATTAAGTTAGACAATATGGATTGAAAACGAAATCTATTTTATTGTATTTATCTGAAAGTGGGAAGATTATTACTAAAGAGTTGTTAACTTTAAAAAATATATGTAGTAATTATTTTTAATTTTGAAAGTTTGTCTCTTCAACATTTGTCTTAAAGCTCGTATATTTCTACTTTAAGTTCCTAACAATTTATGAATACGGAGTCAAATATTGAAGCAAATCTTAGAAGATGTTTGGCTAAGTTCATTTTAGAGTGTATAAGTATCAACCATTTATAAGATATTTTAAGAGTTTATAATTTATAAATTAGAGAGATGAGTTAGAGATTGAAAATCATAGTTAGAGATAAAAAAAAATTAAAGATAGATAAAATTGAAAGATTATACATTGAAATAATAAATTATATTAGAATTATTTTTATAAAATTATCATTGCTTATAAAATTATGAAAAAATAAGTTGGAATTGGAGAATTTATTTTTTGAAGAGTTTATAAGTTATTGAAATTATTTTTGAAAGCTTATAAACTGTTTAAAAATATATTTTGATAAATACTTCAAGAGCTAAATGAAAGCAGTGGCGAAGCCACATAGAAGTATGGGGGGTCCATGGGCCCTCCACCAATTTTGATAAAATGTAGGGGTATTTTAGTAATTTTTATTATTTATAAATTAAAAAATATTTAATATCAAAAATATTGTTAACCTAGCTCCATTTTCCTCACTTCCGTGCAATTCTTTCGTTGCTATTGTTCGCGTTTGTCGCTACTATTATAAATCTGTGTTGTGATGCAGTATGTATTGTTGGATTTTTTATGGTCATTTGACTCTTTTTGGTATATCTTTGTTTAGAATTAGCGTTTTGCGTTTTAAGTATCGGATTTAGATGAAAATTAACTATTTTTTTAATATTATAATTAATTTATATAATATTATTTATGTTTAAATTTTTAAAATTCTTTTTGGGCCCCCCAAAATTTAAATCTTGGCTTCGCCGCTGCCTCCAATTCCCTTCTTGGCTCATTTTCTGTAAAGATTGACCAACAGAAACCCATATTTTCCCCATCCCTTCTTTCTCTCCGGCGGCGAACATCTTAGATCTCCTCCGCCGTTACACCATATACACGATCGATCAACATGGTTTTCTGATTTATTAATTTTATAGATTGAATTTAATATACATTAAACTGGTATTGCTTCACAAATTAAACTACAAAATTTTCCACAAAAACATGAAAAAAATTAATCCTCTTAGCCGAAAAATATGAGAACTAAAAAATATCCACTGTCTTCTGACTTGTGAAAAAACAAAAAAAAAACAAATGTCTACTGCTTCTGTAATCGAAAAAACTTCATAAATAACATGTGCAGGTTATGGGTAGAGGAGCGGGACCCCCGGGTTAGGGGTATATTAGTAATTTAGGATTTCATATGTGGTTAATCATGCGCTCTGCCCAATCATGAATCACCTATTGTGAAACATAGGAAAACAGAGTGCGAGTTCAACTACAACTTTCATACCAAATTGTTTTTAGTTTTGTTTGAATTTATATATTTCTTTCTCACCTTAATCTTAGGATTTCAAGCGCGGATGATTATCATAAGAGATTCACAACATATCATAGGATTCTCGTTCTTGAAAATCCACGATTTTCCAAACCCAGAAAACGGACGGTAGAGCTTAGAGTTTTCGATTTCATTTCAAAATAAGGTTAATTTGTAGATACATACACAAAATTTACACCAATTTTGGTTTTTGACTGAAACTATTTTTTGTCCAAAAATAAACAAACTTTCGATTTTTTAGAATTTGGCCTGAATTCAAATTTATGGCCACAATTAATCCTACAAAAATGCCGAAATTTAATGATGTGATATTTCGTACATGAGTTAGCAATCCACGTGGCGATTGGGTAAAAAACGACGCCGTATTGAATTGAATTGTAGCTTGGAGATTGAAAATTCTTTCATATTGTTTTCTTATTTCATCGATACAATGTTTTTTTAACCCAATTGCCACGTAAATTGTCAAATCACACACAAAACGTTACGTCATTAATGTTATATAGTTTAAACTTGAATTTCATTATAATTTTATTTAATCTCGTTGTTTCTTAAATAAATTGAACGCTTTTTTATAAGAAAAATATCCTACTATATATGGTTTCATCAGTTAATGTTATTAAGTTGTTGTGTTTTTTTAACACTTTAATAATGTAAACGGTATTATGATTATACTAGAATTATAATTTAATATTTTAAAAAATTTATTTATAAATTTTAAAATTATTATTACTTGAACCTCCTAGCTAAAACATGTCTGACTCGATTACTAGTTGTGGGCGTCCCCCAACCTTCCAATCAACGTAGTTTGATTAACATAATTAATAAATTTGAAGTAGTGATTTTTGTGCTTTCATTTTTATATTTTATATTCGTTCAACAATTTATCTCGACGATAAATCCATTATCATTTAGATGTATAATTATAATTGTCTATATTATTCGTACGTGTTTCTTGGAAGAAAATCATATGGAAAATTTGATCCAAAGACAAAAATTCATGGCTCAACCTGGTATATATAGTTAAGTTGATATGACCATGCATATTTCCAGAAATCTATAATATCTTCAAACATCATTATACATGCTCTTCCTAGCATATATATATATACAGGTGCATATAAAGTTAATACTTTTTATATTAAAGTATAAAATAATAAATTTACAACAAACTCAATAACATGGGGTTACAAATTACACAACAAATCTAATCAGCATAATACACAAATGAAGTGCCAACATTATTCACTCACTCACCAATAATCTGCTACACTTTCTCACTTCAATCAGAAAATACTAAAAAAATAAAAACTTGTTGGCATATATAAATATATATTTGTCGATGAAGAATTACTTTCCCTTGTTCTTGACAGCATTGGCAGGAGATTTCACAACTTTCACCACAGCCGTTCCTATCTTCTTCACCGCCATTGTCAAAACCTTGGGCGTCTTTTTCGGAAAAACACTTCCCTTGTTTCCTCCATAGCTCGAACTCATCTTCGCTACCTCCTTAATAATTTCTCAAAAATGTGTGTGTGTGTGTGTGTGTGGATATTTTGTAATTGGTTTATGGTGGTGTGTCATTGAAGATGGGTTTGGTATTTATAGAGCTCGAGCCTCGAGTTGTGAACTTTAATTATTCCTTAATCATATTTTTGGGGTATTTTCCGCCGCTTATAGTTATAGTTTCTGTGTGGTTTCAAGGAAGCAAATGTTGCTGATGACTAATTTGCTATTACAGGTTTGTTTTTATAAATTACAGAGATCAACACCTCGCGTGTGTGTGTGTAGTTTACAACTACTAATTGTGTTTAATTAATTAATTATCTGTGTATTTTGTGCGTGTGTGTGTTTGTGTTTGTGTGTGAGTGCGCGCGCGCACGCGACCAATTCCTAGGAGGAGACAGGCACATGATAAGAAACACACAGACGTCAAGAATTCAAAGAGTTCGCGTCGCGTGATACTACGGAATTCGGACAACAATTTCTCAAATACGTGACTTTGGGATTATCTTTGTTAATTATAGTAATGACCTGAATAATAATATCTGTTTAGTGTTAATTGATCATACAGTATCGATATATTATGATGAAATGTAATATAACATAATGTATTTAAAATTACAAACAATCCTTTATTGTTAATTTTTTTGTTATATATATGAAAATTACGACGTCTATTAATCCAAGATTGTTAATACAATTCTAGTGCATTTCTTACACTTCCAAAATTTAGTTTAATTACTTTATTTGTGTGTGGTATTCAAATGGAATTAATTATATTTTCAACTAATCAACAAAAAGAAAATTTGAAGTCTGTGTCCTCTTGAATTTGGTGCTTGTGTTCAGCTGCGTGTTCAAAGCGTGTGAATTTTTTCCTTTTCCTTTTCCTTCCTTTTTTTTTTTTTTTGGTTTAACTGAAGTCGTCTTGCATAAACGTGTTTGGGGGGGCGATTGGTAGATTGCTAATTTTAGGAAAGTACAATGAGTAAAAGGTTGACTTAGACCATGCAAGACTATTTCCATTATAGCAACTACCTTAATTAATCAATCGTACCAAAGGACAACGATTTCTCTAGTCATTTGTGGACTGTTCTTTCCCCTGCCATGTTCATTCTTTTCAGATTTCTTTTGTTTTCCTTTTTTTTTCGCCTAACGAACTTCTATCTCGAAATTAAAAACTTGAAGGCTATTCTAGAAATGATCATTTGAGCTTAATCAATTATCACAAGGGATTAGTTACCTTGAACATCTGGAAATTAGTCGAGTGTATTAAGTCGTGGATTATAGATTGAAAACATTGTCTCTGATTATTTCCTAATCAATAATTTCCATAATGGGGCTGATATTTTTTGTCCACAGTCACGGTTTTTTTGTCCATAATTTCCATAATGGGGCTGATTAGGGGTATATTAGTAATTTTAGGATTTCATATGTGATAAATCATGGCGCTCTCCTCTGCCCAATCAACTATTGTGAAACATAACAAAACAGAGTGCAAGTTCAAGTGGAACTCTTCTCCACCAATTCTAAATCTATGATGCTTTTATTTCTCCTTCTTTTTGTTATGATTGTTACAACTTTCATACCAAATTGTTTTTAGTTTTGTTTGAATTTATACATTTCTCTCACATCTTAATCTTAGGATAAAGCTTAGAGTTTCCGATTTCATTTCAAAATTAGGTTTATTTGTATATAAATACACCAATTTTGGTTTTTGACTGAAACTATTTTTTGTCCAAAAATAAACAAACTTTCGATTTTTTAGAATTTGGCCAGAATTCAAATTTCTGGCCACAATTAATCATACAAAAACGCCGAAATTTAATTATGTGACATTTCGTATATGAGCTAGCAATCCACGTGTCGATTGGGTACAAAACGACGCCATATTGAATTGAATTGTAGCTTGGGGATTGAAAATTCTTTCAAATTGTTTTCTTATTTCATCGATACAATGTTTTTTTAACCCAATTGCCACGATATGATGTCTTTTTTTAACCCAATTGCCACGTAAATTGTCAAATCACATATGAAACGGTACGTCATTGATGTTATACTAGAATTATAATTTAATCTTTTAAAAATTTATTTATAAATTTTAAAATTTCCTGAAATCACATTTTTGGGTATTTTCTCTGCCTACTTTAATTAGCTGCTAATTTCTGTGTGGTTTCAAGGAAGCAAGATGATCATAAACACTTTGTTTTCTCAAGTTAGAACACGTCGAAAATATTGCAATCTTTTTTAGATTGATTCATGAAATTTCGAGGCACTGTCTTGTGAAAGAGACTAATTTGCAGGTTTATTTTTATGGAGATCAACACCTCCCCTGTGTGTGTGTGTGTGTGTTTGTGTGTGTTTGTTTATTAAGAGTGTTTATGTGTGTATCTGTGCGTGTGTTTGAGTGCCCTCGCGCGCGACCAATTCCGACATACACGTGATCAGGAAACATATAGACTTCAAGAATTCAAGGACTTCGTATTCAGACAACAATTTCTCAAATAGTTGAGACTTTGTTAATTGCAGTTATTACATGAACACTAATTTCAGCTTCGCTTTTCTTTTTCAAAGCGTGTGCCTTTTTTTCCTTTTCCTTTTCTGTCCTTGTGTATCTGTGGCTGAACTGAAGTCGTTTATTGCATTAACGTGTTTATGGGGGGTCGATTAGTGGATTACTAATTTTAGAAAAGTAAAATGAGTTTTTCAGTCTCGTGTTGGAAAAGGTTGACTTAGATCAAGATTATTTAAATTATATATAGCAACTACCTTAATTAATCAATCATACCAACGGACAATGATTTCTCTAATCATTTGCGCACTGTTCTTTCCCTGTCATGTTCATTCTTTTCAGATTTCTTTTGTTTTCCATTTTTCTTCTCCTAACGAACTTCTATCTCGAAATTAAAGAAATTCATTATTCGAATTATACTATCTAAATTTTGTCTTACATTTATCAAATATAACAAAATAAATTTGTAGATGACAGATTAATTGTCAGTACTAGAATACTTTGCTAGAGTGAATTAAGGTAATTTACTCTGTTTCTTTTTAATAAGTTGAATTAATAAAGCTTTTGCTTGCCAAGTTTTAATTAATATCAAGATTATATGTCCAAAAAAAATTGAATTAAAATAAAATAAATAAATATAATAATTTAAAAACAGAATAACATTGGAAATGACCTTAGCACATAATTGTCGTTGACCCTGGATACGGTTATTTAAGTAATTGCAGAATAAAGGGCGGGGTTTATTTAAGTCAACCTTTTTTAAAACGTCATGATTTGATTTCGTCAACTACGTGAATTGCACTTCAATTTAATTTCTTCGCTTCTCAATTAATTTAACAGAAAACATGCATAGATCGATAGTAAAAATCTACATTTTCTTGAAGACAATTTTTAAAAAATTTAATAGTAAAATAGTAAAATATAATCTGGACACAGTTTATCATCATTTTCTCATTTTGGAAGTTAACTCGAATTTCAAGTACGATTATATTTATATACATATTGAATGTCATGAAAGGCCAAAGTATATTAATTAATTCTCTATACATTAATTTCTTTTAGAGAAAATATAAATGTACATACATAATATCTTTAAATTTTAAATTGAACTAAATCGGTTTCATTTAAATTGATTTTATTACTAATCATATTTTTTTTTCTAAATTGCCCCTATTATATTTTTAAAGATACGATTGAAAAATTAGTTTGATAGATACTTCAAACAAAGTCATAAAATTGATTTGGTGATATATATGTAGATATTCGAGGAAAATTTTAATTTTTTCCTAAATAAGCAGACATCTAATTTGGAAAAGTTAATTTTTTTCTTAAATTAAAGCGGTTTAAATATAAAATACCTAAAAAAAGTACATTACGTATGTACAATTTATGTGCATTTATCACTACTCTTTTTCTTAATTCACTTTATTAATTATGTACATAATATGGTGTCATGCAAAGTTGCACAGTGTAATTAATGGACGGTGTTAGGTCTATAAGGTATAAATCTGAAACTACATTTAAGATAAATCAATTATATAAATATATGCTAAGTTTCCAGGTCGCAGATACTGAAATTGAACGAAATTGAGTACAATTATTTAAATATAAAATGATTAAAAGAAAGAAGAGCCTTAATTTCTTCTTAGTAATCACAAAGAAAGAAGCTGTTGAATTATATTTAAAAGTTTATTTCTGATACACAAACCTCTACGAAATTAATTAGTCTATCTTAACAAGACATAATCCGAGGAAACTTCATAATTCAAACTTATTATAAGCATAGAAATTCTTCCTTGAATTCGCAAAGAAATTAGCGGCAAAACTAGAACGAAATTACCAAAAATGTGATTTCAAGGGAAACTCTCCCAACACTCATGTTTATATAAACACCAAACCAGCCCTATCTTCAAACACACACCACCTATAACCAAGAGAGAGAGAGAGAGAGAGAGAGAGAGAGAGAGAGAGTAGTGATTAGCTTATTTGATTGAAGAATATCTAAGAGAAGATGAGTTCCAGCAAGGGAGGAAATGGGGGAAGTAGTTTCCCTAAAAAGATGCCCAAAGTTTCAACAATGGTGGGCAAGAAAATTGGAACGGCTGCGGTGAAAGTTGTGAAATCTGCTGCTAATGCTGTCAAGAAGGGAAAGTAAATTCTTGATCATTGTATTTGTACGTATGTGTAAGGCCCACTAGCATGTAATTCAAAATTGTTTTGTGAATAATGTAGCAAATTAGTTAGTGTGGTAATTCCAATAATTGTGATTGATTGTAACTCTTTTGTTTTACAGTTATAAAGATTAAATTTGTTGTATAATACTTAAAACAGATTTTTTCCATTTCGGCTATGGATTAATATTGTATTGTACCATGCTCGTCATGTGTATTGCACAATATAGCTCAATTATTTTAATTAATATATATATGGGTGTGTTAGGGTGCAATTACACCCTTATTGGATAACTAAGACAAAATTTAGATCATTAGATTTGACGATGGACGGTCATGATTTCGTTTCATTTGCTATCATTATACTAACTAAAACGTCTCATTAAAGGATATAACGGTCATGCATAAAACAATGAAACAATTGCATACATGGAAGATATCGTAAAATGTGGATTAATTATCCCTCATTTATGCGCGAATCATTATCACCATAAGAAGTTATCATTAATCGTAGACGAATGTATCATTAATAGTCATTAACCATATCATTATGCGTGGACGTACAAGAATCACCCATAACTCATGGTTTTTTCCATAAAAATTGGAATCCATAATCAATCAAATCTCTTTCCATATATTTCGGTTTTTTCGTAACAGAAAATTAAATCACAATTATGGGATTGAATAATTGCGCGTATCTACAATAAAATTCCATGAATCATTATCAGCATAAGAAGTTATCATTAATCATAGAAGAATGTATCATTAATCATCATTACCTAAACATTATATGTGTACAAGAATCATTAATCTTAGAAAATATATCATTATCACAATAAAATAGTATCATTATCGGCATAAGTAGTGGTCATTAATCATAGATGAATTTATCATTAATCATCATTAACCTTATGTTATGAATAGTAGATTACGAAAATTGCATGAAAAAATCAAGACTAAATCTCGTCCTTATAATCTTGAATTTACCATAACTGAAAGATTTATCATTAATAACTATTTAATCGCATATTAACATACACGATTAAAAGTATAAATACATCACTATCACAATAAAAAATTGTATCATTATCGGCAGAAGTAGATGTCATTAATCATATACGAATTTATCATTATATTTATCATATAAGCAAATATCAGTTTCCGTAATTTAAGAGAATAATTAAGCACGCACAATCACGTGAAATCTGGGAATCATTAACGTTTAAAATGCTTAATTACTATTATATCTTCCGTCAATTTAATTTAATAAAATAATGTGACACGTGTTGAATTTGTGTCCATTAGCTCTCATAATCCGACGATTGTAGAATGATTTTAGTTCCTGCAATTCACATTTGAATACACTATATATATATGTGGCGAGATTCAAGTAAGAATTCATATCTAAATATAAAACTAAGTTGCCATTACAAAAATGAGTTTTACCAACCGAAATTTCCGTCATTAAATTTGAGAATTCAACCATTAAAAAGATTAGCGACCGATTACAATGATCGTAATTTTGATGGTCGTCCCAAATTTAACGACAATGAAAATTTATATCTATGCATTATTGTGAAATCAGAATTTATAGTAAAGACATAATTAACGTGTGGATTATGTGGACGTTTTGTTTTGGAGTTTTTTATAGACTTCAATTTAGTACTTTTGCGTGCAACATACTGAAACAGTCAGCTCATTTTCAGTTAACAAGACCATTTCAATCAGAAACTTTTTCGAAATCTTGAACTTATTGTACTTGTTCAAACTTCACAAATAATTCAAGTCTTCTCAAGTCTTGGTTTTTATTCCAGCCAAAATTACATGCCTGGGCAAAATGATCGATTTTATTATATCTTCATAATAATATATATAAGAATCCCTCAAAGAAAAAAAAATACATATATAACAAGTTTCATCTATTTCTGTAGCTAACAAGGAGTTTCAAGCTGAAGCTTGACTCGTCTATTTAATGAGCTTCATTAAGGCAGCTTGAACAAGCTTTTTTCAAGTCGAAATTAAAGGGGGAGTCTGGGTACCATCCTTTAATCCAATAACCGAGTCGCTAGAATAAACTCTTCTTTTCAAACTCTCAATTACGCTGGAATTCATGAAATGTTACTTTGTTACGAATAACCCAAAGAGTCCATGCTATGACATAAAACAAGGGCAATTATTAGATTAACTCAATAGCTCAATGTTTGATCCATATAGTAAGAGAATTAACTTTTGCGTCTTGGGAAAGGATTAAGATACACATAAGGATCCAAAGATTCCAAACTAGTATCACTCATAATAAAATTCGATATTGTTAATTAGGTAATATGATCAAGGGCAATTATTAGATATAAATTTTCAATTATTTGGTTTGTACCAAAAAATCCTAAATGTTCAATAAAGCAGCCAAGGAATGAACCCAAGCTAACACAACTCCGCAAACTAGCCGCAGTTGAAGGTGCTTCCACTTGAGAGGAAGAAGTAGCGAAAGAAGCGACAAATTCCTCAGAGAGGCACAACCCCCATGGGTCCGAGACGACACTCCTCTCGGGCATAAGTCTAGCTCAATTTTCAATGTTTAGCAATGCCGATACTGCATCTCGCCCATGCATGATAAATATCATAGAAAACTTCTGCTTTAAGCTATAGCTAGGTATGAGCCCCTTTCTTAAACCCGTCTATTCTTTCCCCATTTTCATTTCTGATCGTAACTCAATCTTCCATTTTGATACCAGTGACATACCTAAACTATGAACATGGTACCAAAAACATACTCACTATCATAATTATGATATTTTAACGATATTATTATTATTAGTAAAAATATATCTTGACTATTATATTTATGCTATATATTAATTTAAAATATATTATTATTATTATTATTTGTAATTGCAACCAATCTCACCAAATAGAATATTCTCTAAAGTATCTCATTCACACTTAATTACCAATACACATATTACTTAATTCAAATTGTTGAAATAATTTATTTATATTGAGATAATTTAAGAATTAAACTAACTTAAATAATAAACTATTAGATTCAATCTAGTTTTATTATATTTGAAATAGTCTATGATTAAACTAAAATAATAATAGTTAATAATTTTGTTTTTACCAAGTAGTAATTTTAGTTTTATAATGTAATAATTTTAGTTAAATTGGAAACTATTTCATATTTAATTCAATTTAATTTAATGAAATTAAATAGTCTATGATTTGATTTACTTTAAATTTTAAATTATTTCAATACATAAATTATTTTAATAATTTGAATAAAATAAACAATCCAACAATTGAATTGGGTAGTGCCTAAATTAACACTACACATAATGTTTGTCTTGATAATTAAGTGTATATGAGATATTTTAGAGAATATTAATTTCATTTGGTAAGATAGGTTGCAATTAAAATAATAATAATAATAATAATAATAATAATAATAATAATAATAATAATAATAATAATAATAATAATAATGTTGAATTGTATGATTATAATAGTGAGTACATTTTTGATATAATGTTAATAGTTTGAATATTTTTTAATATAATTAAAAGTTCTGAATATTTTTAATACAAACAAATAATTTATTATTAGGATTGATCTAATAATTCCCCAATAGTCAAACACAGATCTTCTGGTCTCATTACACAACAAACTTGGAAAAAACAAATATACGTACGTATTATATACGTACCTAATCAACACTAGAACATAACATGCATGAACTCCGACGTTCTTACAAAATCTCCTACACATTCGCTTGTCTAATTAAATTTAAATTTATCATAAATCTAACAAATCTCAAAAAATCATATTTTTATTACAACTTTTTTATATTAATATTGGAGCAAACAAGAATAACAAAAAGATATGAGAATTAGCCATGGGTTTAAGTTTCAAAATGAGATGAATTTTTGAATTTTCTAATTTAGCTAATTTAATAATAATAAGATTATTAAAATATCCCTAAAATTTTCAAAAATTGTTGGGGTAGGTCCGCCAATGGTTGAGGCCATGCGTGTCTACTTTTATTCTCTACCATCAAAATTCATCGTATATCAAATTCTGAAATAACAAAGGGTATACTACTTCTTAGTTTTGATAAAGTCAAAATGTAAAATGAAGAAGCAGTCAACGTAATTATTTCGACAAGCATATACCGAGTCAGTTAATTGGATCATTTCATAGGTTTGATTTTTTTCCGACAATTTAAGATTAAATAATATCTTTTGCTTTTTATCCAAGAAAAGACTTTAACTCTAATGTAGTAAATGTAAACTACTATAATAGAGACAGTGCATTTCACAAAAAATAATAATAAATCGATTTATAAAAATTACAGGTATAGATTTTAATAGAAATTTTAATTAATTAATGAGAAATTCCATTTATTTTGAATTTGATGAAGTTGATTCTGAATTTAAGAATATAGCATAAGTTGTTGGGCTCCAAGTTGGATAGGTTTGTAAGATTTAGATGGTTGGGGTTGATGTGATTCAAATATGCTATTTATAATTTAGGGTTAATTAGTTTATAGTCTAAACATTCAATAAATGTTAGTTTATAGTCTCAATTTTAATCTAGTTTTTATATATTTTGAAATTTGAGAAATTATTTAATTATAGCGAACAACAACAATAATGTCAAGTTTGTGGCTAATTTCAGGTCGTTTTAAAATAAGATTCGTCTGATTCATGTTGGGCTTTGTCAGATATGTGAAGACGAAAATTTTGACATATTACTTATAAATTTTGGTTGAGTAAAGAGGACAAATTTTGGCAAAGTCGTGACAGTAGTAGGGGTGGGTCGGTACGGTATATCGTAACAAAACTGTCATACCGTATACCGTATCGTAAATGCCGGTATGAGTAAATACAATACAGTTACCTTACCAAATTTTTCGGTATACCGAAATTACGGTATACAGAATTTCCAATACCGTTATCGTACCATATTTTCGGTATACCGTACCGAAATCCGGTATATCGTGAATTACGGCATACCGAATTTCGGTATGCCGTACCGAAATCCGGTATACCGTGAATTACGGTATACCGAATTTT
>JAYDZE010221192.1:0-20436 GCA_034509125.1 Monilaria moniliformis
TCTGGGAATTGTCCGATCATTTATACAAATTGTTATTAGCTACAATCTTCTCTTCTACCATACAAGGGCTCACTACAGCAAGGTGATCAACATAACAGTACATCTTAACAGAGTAGTCTAGTGCAAATGCAACTGACAGGAAACAAGCTTAAATCGAACTCGTGGTACAGGAATAGCCAGCCTATTCACAAAACAAGCAAAAAGAGTTCATTTCATCTTCATGACTAAGCGTTTGACCTTCCTAACTAGAATAAATTTCTATAATCACATATTTTTAGATTGGTCGAGCTCAGATAATAATTGAACAGTTATAAATTTGAAGAAAATACAAACTAAATTACAGATACTAAGAGTTCACTTCCAACCAAATGCAAGTTGCACCATCCATCATGATCCCAAACCAGAACATGATCAGTGCCTTATCCTCATGTTGCTTACAAATGACAAAAACTTCAAAGCAATTATTTGTTTCTTCTACAAGTTTTTGTTCATGTATAGATGGAGATTCATTTTCACATCCCTTACAGAGCCTCATAAACTACACAAATAAAAAGTTGCATTCGGGGATGCCAGGTCATTCTATCAAATATCTTTGTGTCTCACAATTACTCATGATCAAATTACATACTACGTCACAAATATTAACACAAAAAAATGAAGAACTGAGCTTCTTTAGCAAGTTCAAGTAGAGGTTTATTGAACAAGAACTCAAACATGAGTTCCATCATATAATAAAATTTTTTGTTGCTAAGCTTGCCAAGTGTGCATTAGAATTCAACAAGGAACATCAGCAGGAGGGAGTTGCTCAGAGCAAGCGGAGGCACTAATACAACCTAACTCGTAAGATTAGTGCGGCCAGTATATCTAGGATGTGAATACACAACAAATAAGCACGCTGTTTCATAACCCCCTCATGCTAACTCTGGCAATCCACTCTTAACTTGTTCCTAGATATTCTTCTAAACTAACATGCAGCAATCAGCTGAAAAAAAAAAAAAAATTAGTGTAGCCCTTCAATTTACCAACTGTTAGAGCTTCATCATAATCAAACGGGAGTCACCTGCTGCATCTGACAATCAGCTCAAATCTGAAGAGAACACAAAGATATAGATTATAACAACTCAGAGATGATTTACAATATTGGATTATTGGTTTTGTACTACAGAATTGTAAAAAAGGCAATAAAGTAGTGAGACCAACTTACAACTTAGTGATAGCTGTCCTCTTAGAGTTTTCACATCACTAAGAACTCATTTGGGCAAAACCAGAATCAGACTGAAGATATTCCATGCAGTCATCAAAGGTAGTATCTCAAAGGCAAGGCTACAATTGACCTTGCTCCAAAACTAATCAATCAAATTATCTCCCTATGAGACGACTGACCCATCCAATAAATTAGTTCATTTCCTTGATACTATGGATTTCATGAATTCAATTTGAGCCGAATTAAAAGGAGGTTTCCTTTTCAAAGAAAGACTATAGATATGTCTTGCCTTATCACGCTTCTCAAGTTTTCCATCTCTGACCAGGCCTTCGACCAGATTGTTGATGGTACCCAAACTAGGATACCAGTTGTTCTCCATACTTTGTTTACACATGTTGTATGCCATGTCGAGTTCTCTTGCTTCACAGAAATAATGGATCAATGTTTGGTAAATTTTTTGATTTGGCTTGTAGCCCTCACTCCTAAAAGCAGAATACACATACATAGCCATTTTTAGATTTCCCATTTTGCAGAAACCTTTGATCACCAAATTATACGTGATCTCATCAGGAAACTTGGGAGATTTCTTCAATCTCCGCATGAAATCCAACAACTTATTAGCATCCCATGTACGCCCCTTATTCACCAAGAACTGAATCCTCACATTGAAGGTCACAATATTGGGAAGACAACCTTTTAATACCATCTGGCTCCACAACCCATTTGCAATCTCTGGGCAGTTCGACTTGTAACAGGCCTCTATAAGCGAGGTGTACGTGAAAACATCAGGAGCTAGTCCCCATGTTCCCATCCCAGTCATGACAAGAAATGCTTTATCCAGTATACCCATTTCACAGAAACCCTTGATAACAATATTAAAAGAATATGTATCTAGCACAATTCCAAATCTACCAGGAACATCGTTTAGAAACCAATCAATCACCTGCAAATCCCGAGAGTCAGTCAATACCTTCAAAGCAGCATTGAATGACTTAACGGTCCTCACACAACCATACAAATGCATATCACAAAATGTATTGACAGCATGCTTAGTCATTCTAGCCCTCCCATACAACATAATTATTCGTATAATAAACCCTTCCCGACGACCCTGTGGCAGAGTCTTCTGATGCTCAAGCAAAATCTCAATATAATCAAGCCGGCCTGCCCCAGCTAACCTAGAGACTGCGTCCTCAAAGATAAACCGGTTCTCAACAACAATTTTATTTGTGGCATTAGCCTTAAACAAATTGAACAATTTCTCAGGGTCCCTTTCCTTCTTTAGTTTAACCAATGCAGGCTCATCTACTGAACTAGATTTTCCAGCTCTAATGCTAGTAGAACTAATTTTTCCAACGGGTGAAGAAAAAGCTGCGGTGGCGAGATTACGGTGTACGGCGCCAGACCTGCGAATCAGTCGCAGAGTTAGCATGTTCTAGGAAAGCCCTAATTTTCATGCATACCCACCAGCCAAAATCACAGCTTTCATCAATATATTACCGGAAAATGCATTTCCCCTATCTCAGACACCCACATCCACACCCACAACCACAACCAAATCAAAAGAATATGATCTTGGATCAAAATAATCCAACATCACCTTAAGAAACAAACAAAATCAATCAAGTGCAATACAAAATCCCAGAAATAAAATCCACCAAAAATAAAACGTAACATAATAAACCCCAAAATCCAAATGGGGTTTCCCGAAATTGCAGATTAGAATTTGGGCGAGTGATAGAATAGCTAAAGCAATGCGAATGAACCGATATGCTTCGTATAGAGAATGAGTGGATAAATCAGATAATCAAGGCAGGAGAAGACATGGGCTATGTACATACATATATATATTTCTATATATATGTGAGTTTGGGTGGGTGGGGGAGCTCGTGGTGATGGAGGGTTTTGCGTCCATGAGAATTTTAGGTCAGGGGTTTTGGATTCAGTATTTCCAGAACTGAGGTCTTACTGATCTGCTGTACGCAGTTGTACGGTAAGTTTTTCTCTCTTCTGATGTGGCCAAAGACTATTGGCTTTCTTGTAGCACCGCAATGGGCTCGGGATGGAATTGACTGTGCTCTCTAGCACAGATGAACATCCAACGTGGTTGATCTCTTCCGAGACACGAAATTCCATTTTTAGCCACTAAATATTGTACACACAATGCATTAAATTGAGACAATTTAATAATTCGAAAGAATCAAAAGCTTAGAATTAAATCCAAAGTTAATAGCCGACCCAACCCCAAATCTCCCCTTAATCCATGGAATTGGGCCAACCGACCGTGCCCACTCCCAGCAATTTTGATAGCTCTCGCTAAGACTATTGAGCGGCTCGAGTCTCATTATCTTAAAGCGGACAATTACATTCTGTATTGAGGCCCCTTACATTTTTTATATTGGAGAATTAATTTTAAAATGGTCTAATAAGATGTCACAATTGATCTGTTATTTTCGATTAGGATACTTAGAAATCGTATACCAGCTATGTTATGCTTTTGGATCCACAATATTTTAGTTTTCATTTACGACAAAGTACAATTTAGTTAGTAAGACGTTTCACTTCAATGAATATTAATAAATTTGAGATTCAAAACACATTGGATGCATGTGTGTGAATTATAACTCAAAAAATTTAATTTTCATTATTTTCTAGGATCTAAAATCAATGATGTTGTTAGCCATATCTATAGATCATAAATGAGATATTTTGGTAACAAAAATAATCACTACTATATATGGTTCCGGTAGTGTGTCTGTGTGTGTGTTTTTTTTTCTTTTTAAAAAATCTGTTCTTTTTTTTTTTTTTTTTTTTGTGATGAGGAAGTCCATAGACGCTGATTGAGAATGTAATCTAAATAAATTCCAGGTAAAACTTGGCTCCTTGCCAACATATTATTTTATTATCTCACCATAGTCGATTAAGAGTTTGAAATTGTATAATAAGCAAAAAATTTCCACCCTTAGCATGTGACAAGGAATTTAAGCATATTCTTCATCTATAATAGTTGGAATTTAGCCCGACAAGCTACGTGACATTACAAGATTTGTTACAAATGAAATCAAGACTTGAGACAATTTATAGCAGGATTGCAAGCACGAGCAGTTCCGTGAGCATTGGTGCAATGTGCTAAAGAAGCATGAGCAGCAACACTTGTTATGTGGACGTTGTCTAGTACTATACCCGTGCATGGCACTGTCTCGCTGCAGCTCAAGTTTATTGTAGCATTCTTCGCCATGGACGTTCCATGGAGTCCAATGTACTTTACATCACTCACTTTTACAGCAGAAACCTAATACATATATGATCAGTATATCAACAGTGGAAAATGTCCCACGACTTAGATGGAATGGAACATTAATTGGTGAAGTGGAGGATTCATCCTGTCTTTTGATCATTATTCTAGCATTTTGATTATGTACGTGGAGTGTTTGTCTGAAAAATGAGAGGGGGAATAATTGGGTTAAGATTTGATTACCTTGCTATTGCATGTTTGGTGAGGGCAGTAGTATTGGTCTATGATGACAGGATTGTCAGCTGATTCGAAGTTTATGTTGGAGAAGACGATGTTCTTGGCAAATCCTGCCCCTCCCTTCAGACAAGAAATAAGAAAATATCATATGCACTAAGAGTTGATTGTCACGATATATATATTGTCTCAAGTCTTGGTTTCATTTGTAACAAGACGTGAATTTTATTGTATCGATTTGATTTTATCTTACCTGCCATGATTTGATCCTCACGCCATTTTGAGTCCTAATAAATGTGCAATTTTCTACATGTATTCCTTCAACTTCGTCGTGTTTCCCATTTTTACCTAAACTTCCAATGCTGCAAGGAGCAAGAACAGGAATTTCTCATTAGTACATAATTCTGTTCAACTCCCTCGTCCCAGAAAAACATTTAGGTATTGCTATTTTGTTTGTCCCAAAGTTGTAGTGTCATTTCTTATACAGAGAAGAGAATGATACGAGTTTTGTGGGACGAAGGGTGCAAAAATTAAGGGATCAAAGACAAAAAATCGTACCTTATACCATGACCCGGACCACATGTGATCCTTGAAATATAGACACTAGAAGTGCCTCCATTGATCGCGATGCAGTCGTCCCCTATTAAGGCAACAGCAATTTTATTGTATCTACTAACTAGTAATTACAAAGAACCGATAAAAAAAATTACATTTTGGAAAGGGGCTAGTGATAGTACCTGTTGCCATGACACAATCTTGGATGTAAAGATTTGTTGAAGAACTTATGTCTATGCCATCTGTGTTGGGACTAGTTCCAGGTGCAGTAATATGAAGATTTGAAATATTTGCATGATTGCATCCATTTATTGAAATGTGGTTTCTTTGGCTATTCATATGTTTCAATCCGCTGACGTGGAGGTTGTTGCAGTGAGAAAATCTCAATGCCTGAAATTAATTTTCATCACAAGTTTATATATGTAGATTATTGTAGATATATAGTTAGTATTTTATAAAAGATTGTATTGCATTCAATCTTGAACTTACTGTTGGTGAATTACTTTGATCGCCCTGAACAAAGAAAAATAAAAATGAGTTACAACATTCAAGAGAATTCAAGAAATAGTTATGCACTCATGCAAATAAAAATTATTGTCCTTGATCGTATAAAATAAACTTACGTGGCGCCACCAAGAATCGCCTTGCCCATTAATCACACCTTGCCCATTTCCCACCACAGAGAGCCCTTCAACTTGATGAAAGAAGATCCACTCACCAACATCCCCATTTCCCCAAGCTTCTCTTGGATGTGCTACAATGCTTCCCAATATCTGCCAAATAATTTTGTATGACACCACTCTTGTAAAAGGGCTTTTTTTGGGAGAAAAAATTGGATTTTTATAATTTTAAATTCATCTCAACCTGCTCAAAATTCCAAAAACTACTCCTAATAATATTTTTATAATTATACAACTTACCTCAAAAGTTATGGATCTTGATTTGCATGGGCCAGCAAATTTGACAGAAGATACCAAAAATGTCATTCCACTCGTTACAATCACCTTACTTGTTCCCAAACTTTTGTTGCAGGCTGCTGCCCATGCCGATTCAAATGCCTATTTATATAAACCGTTAGTTCAAACAATAGACAATAGTAGAGCCCCCATCTTTTAATTTTAGAATTATACGTTCTAAATTGAGACACAGAACAAATGAAAACCAGCATGACAATATTTACTTTAGCATCATCTGTTCTCCCATTTCCTATAGCTCCAAATTTGGTCACATCAAATGTTGTACCCGAAGCTGAGCTTGTTCTTCCGCACTTAACAACGCTTAATTCCAATATTGCACCGCACAATAACAAAAGGTACACCATAAAACCCTGCATTACATTTCAAAAAAGTGACCACCAGCATATTACATCAATTAATCCCCATAAGGTGATTTAATATAGTCACACCCATCGAATTATTTTGGCCAAATAATCTGAAAATATTATTTTCAATGTCAGCACGTGTATATACATATATATGTATGTATGTATAAAGAGAGAGATGTTCAAATGAGAACTTATATTTAAAATAAAAATGGAGAACTATTTTCAGCCCTTCAATCATGAAGATCTACGGTGGATGCATCTACTTAATGGATGAATGCAGATCCTGGGTTCGAATCCCAAAGACATCGAAATTTTCATATTTTTTAATGCAGTGCAATGTTTCGTATTCGCACAACAAAAGGTGTTCTTATTTTAACCAACCTACATATATATATATATATAATGCAGGTTGCAGTATATATAACAACTAACGATCGGGCATCAAGACCTAAGATAAAAGAATTAGCGTATGTGGACATGCATGAGCTTACGGATATGCCTAGTTAATGTCTACAAGATCGATTTCTATAGCAGCTAATTACAATATGATATTGATATTCAGTGTCATACCATGTCTGTGATTGTCTTTTGAACAATGCCGATGCCTTACTCTTTAACGAACTTGTAATCTTATGCTAAGCAACCACTACAAATTAACTATTTATAATGACTCCTTAGTTTGATCAATTTATGACAGTGTCCAATGTTATGGTTGTATTATCTCAAAACTGGATTCGATTAATTTGTATTATTAAATTAACCGTGCAATTTCATTGCCTCAACATAACTTTCAAAATCTCTTCACTGGATTTATATACTATATATGTGTGTATGTATATGTGAACACAAGCAATCAATTTTTTTTAATTAATGTCTAATTAAAGTTTCTTTCCCGTACATGCACTGCTTCTGAAAAGATAATTGCTTCTGAATTAATTCTATAGCCACTTTAGTTATTACTATATCCCATTTTTTAAGAATCTTGATTTCTATAAATTTAACTATGTCAATAAATTTTCGAACATATATATAGCGTACAAAAAATATTAAATAAATATATAAATTAGTTAATGCATATTATTATCAAAATGTTGTTAATGAATTTAAGTTTCTAGGTTTTTATTTAATTAATTTCTAAGTTTCCAGTTTCCCAAAGAGAGAGAGAGAGATCGCAGAAAACAGAAAAGATCTGAAAACTAATTATATATAGTAATATCTACAAAAAGTATTATGTGAGTCGTAAAGGAAAAATTCTAGTAGTAATTGGTTGTAACTTGTAATAGTAGTAATTTGACCAGTGAATTAAGGAGTATAATCGTAAATTTAAAAGGAAAATATTAGATTAACTGCCCTCTTTTTTGTCTTCCGCGAATGGCTTTATTATTTCATCGCCTTGAGCATAGAAAATTGAAAGGAAATGATTAAGTGAATCAGAAGACACAAGAAATAGTTCTAAGAAATTATGTACGGAAATATATATAAATCCATAAATTAGTTAATATCTTCAAAATAATACTGTGTGAATCGTACAAGAAAAACCCTAGTTGGTTGTAATACTAGTAATTTGACCAGTTAACCTTATAATCATTTGTTGGTTGTGTGCTTTGCCTTGCAATATAACGTCGAATCCATGGTATGACGTCTTCGTTGGCTTTGATCATTATGAAGAAGACGAGCCTGTATATGATTATCATGCTGAATATAATGCTCAGATCCACCCATTTTGATTGATGAATGTCGATTTGAAAAATGTTTTCCAAAATAAACTCTCCTGAGAGCTTAGGCAGATGAGGCGATATGTTGTCGAACATCAACCCTTTCAGATCATTCTTGTATTGCCCCTGCATTAAACGTCATGTCACATAACATGCTTTCTCATGGTTATCTCTTCATCATATATTGTTGTGATATATTTTTAGATAGTAATTAATTAAGTCCATAACTTAAGCGATTGGTGTAATATCACTATTCACTTAATTTGAATTTATAGTTACTCAATTAAATGTGATATAACTCAATCTCTGGGCTTTGCTTGCCATGTGACTAGCTACCTCCATTGTAGAATATTCTATAGACCACTAAACTATAAACCAATAATTTACAACACTGTCTCAATTTAGTTCAGATCCTTTATCTAATAATTAATATGTCCTAGCTACTTTTATCCCGCTAAATCTAGAATATTCATTTTATGAATATTTTAATATAATGAATCCTAATTAATATTTATTTCTAAAGTTTAGAGCTTAAAATAGTTAAGATCCCAATCATGAAATAATAAACCTTAATAAATAATAGAAATTATAATTATAAATCTGCTAATTGATTGAACAAATAAACCCCAATTAATAATTATAAAATTAAACTTAAAAAATAAGACTTTGCAATTGAAGAAATTGAATATTAGAAACTTAAAAATGAATAATTATACATATATGGAACATCCAAAAGGTGGAATAAAGGATTCTAAGTGATCACAATTGGAGCCCATAATCCAATAAGTGAAAATTAGCTTTATACGTCAGCACGATAATACATGCATGCATAGATTCATCTCAAAATTTTGAATTTTAGGTGGTTGTGCATATGTAATTTTTACTGTAATTAAGCCCAATACATATATTTTATTTTATGCATTGATTGATTGTGCATTACCTGTATAGCCCAGAAGTGAAAACTTATATACGACATAGGATAGCGCCAAACAGGCTTTGGCATATCATTTGGGAGTCGTAAGTAGCCAGACGCAAGCATAAATATTCCCTACAACATAAAGTGGAATTGAAGCCAAATTTAATAATAATAAAAAAATCAGACAGATCAATCTATTTGAAATGTATGAAAGTTTTTGACAAGGTTCTATATTTCAAATTACTCTTCCATTTTCTATTACGACCGTGACATTTTATGTTTCAAAAAAATTGATAACTGCCAAAAAAGAAAAAGAAAGAACACTTATATGTTTGGACAGCGTAGGCACCTGAATTCCGGAGCCGATGACGATCCCCAAGTGGTAATCAGGAATAACACTAGCTATGGCCATCATGAGGCTCTCAACCACACTCAAACACGCATATAGGCTCAATACGAAGAATGCATAATGCCAGAAGCCAGAGTGGAAACCCACCATCAAGTAGCAAATTGTTCCACTAATTACATTTATCATTATCAAATATGGCACTGCTGACAAGCTGTTGCTTACAACAAATGCGCCCACACCATAGTGCCCGTTCAGCCTCTCCCTTTGGAATACCTAATCAAAATTTAATACATCTTCATTAAATTAGTGTAATCCTGGTGAGATTGAAATTTGGACTTTTCACTCACATTAGATTGGTCGATTATTTCACCAATCAGGCCAGTCTTATAACGAATATATAGCAGGCCCCCTATTGTGGGGACGCCCGCCCTAATTATAGATACTAAATTTAATTATGAATTAATAAATAATTGAAACCCTAATTAATCATTAATAAAAGGATTCGCACCAAGATTTTTGCCTATATAGATATTATAGGTTACCTTCATATCCTCCAAAAAAGAGGGGTAGCCTCCAATGCACATCATGGTTACAACAGCAACGACGAAAGACGAGCATGCTCCCCTTGCCTGCATTTCTCAATATATATATCTAAAACATTAAAAAAATAGTTTAATACTTTTAAATATATACCAACAACTGCCATATATCCATGTTAGCAAAACTCATTATTGGAAAAAGGGAAGCCAAAGTTTCTTTTTTGTATTTAATACAAAATGTTACCTGGATGGAAGTATAACCGGTTCCTATGTCAAAGTAAACGGATCCAACAGAGACTGCGGCAAAGATGTATATCACAAGCCTCAGCCGATAATACCCCAAATCCCTCCACATATTAACAAACGACCGTTGTGTCAATGTGGTCGCTTGTCTAAAGAAACTCGCCTCACTCCCTCCAAAATCTACAACACTTCCTTTCTATAGGCAAAAACAGAACAAAACATCATAATTTCTTAGATAACAAATGTATGTTATCCCAACAAAATAGATGACATATATTATATATAGGCAAAAACTAACTTACAACTTTGGATATTTCCTCAATCTTTTCATTTGCTGAACAACAATATTCGGAGCTACCATAAGAGCCTACGAGAATTTCGGTAGCTTCAGCTGCTGTTATTTTCTCTAGAGGATCACCATCTGTCTCAAACTGATGATTAGAGTAAAAAATGGATCAAAAATCATAATTTGTATATACAGAAAGGTACCGAAAGGGAAGGGAAAATCCACACCTGCAGCTTCATTGATCCTCTCAGAGTTGCCTTCACTTTGTCGAAATCAGAGTTGATGCAACGGATGAAGTGATCGGCGGGGTTCCCGAATTCAGGGCAAGGGAAACCGGCACCGGCAAAGAACTGCGTACAATAGACAACACTTGGGTAAACACATCGTCTCATGGGATCAGGACTGAAAAGATAGTTAGCATCTATATCCACATCGGAAACCTTGTAATTTCTGTTGGTTGTATAGATACCGTCTTACAGATCTTAACCAATGAGACAGTCTCTCCATGTAATTAATCGTTAAGAAAGAGACTAATTCTTGCCTCGTCAGCTTTTGACGCTTGGCCAAAGTAGACTGTTCTGCCACGAGAGAGCAAGCATAGTTTGTCAAACAGCTCAAACACTTGGCTGCTAGGCTGGTGGATCGACGCTATTACTGTCCGTTGATCTTTCGCCAATCCGCGTATTGTCTGAGTCACAAAGAACGCTGACGCACTGTGCGCCTCAGAAAATATCAATTAGCTTCAGACAGTGGCAGGCGCAAAAATTTCATTGAAACGCATGGATATACAAAATAGATGATCAATTAGCTTCAGCCCACCCCGGATCTGCCCTTGGCTTTAGGTAGGCTGAAGCCCCCCCCAAACCAGATTGATTTGAATGAGATATTTAACCTGTCTAGTCCACTGGTTGGTTCATCAAGAAAGAGTAATTTTGGTCTCATGAGGATCTCAAGTGCAATGCTGACTCTTCGCCTTTCGCCTCCGCTGATCCCACGCAAGTGCCAGTTTCCGATCACAGTATCGGCACAGTCTTGAAGTCCCATTTCTAGGATTGTGTTTTCTATGATCTCGGATTTCTGGGACCAGGGCATCCTATCTGGGAGGCGGATCCGAGCTGAATATGCAATTGTTTCTCGAACCGTTAGAGTCCTAATCAAGCTCTCGTCTTGTGTTACATATGCCTGCAACACCAAACATTTGTAAAAATCACTAGATTGCTTGATACATATAAAGGAAATTTTTCTATGGAGATATTATTAGTTATCATCATTTATTGAGATAGAATGAAATAAAAATTGTATAGACTCACAACGGTCCCAAAAGATAAGTTGGCCTTGCGGCCGTTGAGGAGAATAACTCCGGAGAGGAAGGCGTTGGGGGCAAGGCGGCCGGATAAGGCATCGAGAAGCGTAGACTTGCCGGAGCCAGAAGGTCCGATGAGAGCTGTAAAAGTTCCTGGCTCAGCATAGCCAGATAGTCGGTTGAGAATAGTGTGTGTTTTCCCGATCTTTACAGTTAAATCCTTCCACGCAAGACTGCATGCAGCTGCAGATTCGCTCTCCATCATCATACGAGTTTGACCGACGAACCAGTGGTATTCCTTCTTCGTTTAATCTAAGAGTTGCTTATTTCTTGCTAGTTGTTTAAAAGAATTATAAAATTAAAAACGCGTTTCTTAATTATAAAGAACAAGATTTCATATTTTGAACTGAAGTGACTAGCTCGCAAGTATTGCTCGGACATCATGTATAATTAAATTCATGAATCAAATGATTGAGGATCTTTTAAAAATTATTATTGTTGCTAAAGGAAATACCCTCCTAGGTGATTCTGATCATAATATTCGTTAACCCCAATCCTTTTTTTTGGACAAATTCTGTAATAGCATAAATATTTTATTACTAACGGCGATTGAGCTTATTCCGTAAAATTAAAGTAAGAACAGTCGCAAGAAGAGATAAAATTGTATAGAAAGATTGGAGATCGTGGATATAATTAATGATAGCAACTCATAAACCATAATTTGAAAATATTTAATTAAATATATGAAAATACCCCAATCACTACAATAATGGCACATGTATTTGTCAACGGTATCGATGCGCCCAAGGAAAGTAACCATATATAGCAGCTAAGTTGTTATAAACTTATATGATTAATTACAGTATATCACGTTCATAAATATATATATATATAAATAATAATCCCGTACGTGAAGCATGTCCATTGACCATGATAATGCTTATTGTGGCAAGAATATTATAATTCGCATCCTCAATGGATATTATATTTTGGTGGTACTTAATTCGCATTTTGTCTTATTCTTTTTTTAGATATAATTTAGTTTTTTTTTTTTTTTGCATTTGTATTTTTTTAAATTTTTTAAATATAAATAAATGGGTTAATTTTAATATTTGTGTAGGATCTCTCTTGCCTTAGCCCCTCTGCCTATATTCGTAGTGAAAACTCATGTCACATGTTATAGCTATGAAAAATTCATTTTACAAAGTTAAAAAGTAGTAGAACCTGTTATTTTGCAGACGTTAAAAATATTTTATATATGACTTATCTGTTAGAAGATAGAAGAAAATGTTAGAAGAAAGAAGACATAGCACATAGCTCAAATATCCACAAGCTGCAGAGAATTAAGAAGAAGACAAAAGAAAAGATTAGGATATCAAGAAATAGTCAACTTGCCTAAAGTAATTACTTGGCTTATGTAATTAGCCAATGCATTAAGCCAAGAAAATATGCTTTCTCATATAGGATAGTATTAGTCAATAGTTCTCCTATAAAGTAAGACATGAAATGTTTATTTAACATAACCCAAAAATAAACTAGCTTCAATTTTCTTTCAACCATGTTTCCTAATCAATTTCAACTCTTGACATGGTATCAAAGCGGGCAACAATTCTTGGAACTCAGAAACGAGTTCATCATCGTACCGTATAAATTTTTTATCAAATCAATCGACCAATCCAAGTGCAAAAATTCTACGAAAAGATTCAAACCGAAATGTCAGGGGAATAAACCAATTGAAGTCAGACAACCCAAAGCGAAGTTACCCAACAACTCGCAAATCTTGATGCGAAATGCGAAGAATGTCGTGTTTGGATTCCTCGCTGGTCTCGCCGACAAATACGACAATATTCAGCGCAATATCCTCAAAGAGCAGTCTCAATCCTCAGCCGAAGCAGCCTTGCCCGGGTAAAACGTGAAGCTACCTGGCTTTTCATATACTAAAGCCTGCAATAGTGATTCCTAAATAAGGAAATTCGTCATCATTAGATTGGCTTCGGGTTTAGTGGCCCAAAAGTCATAGACCTTATCGGTCAGAGTGGAATCGACAAACTACCGAAGGAAATCGCTAGCAACCGTTGAATGCACCTTCTTGCCCAGGTGGCCCATCACTACGAGAGAAGACAAGGCAGAGAAAGAGAAGTTGTATGCTCTCACTGTAGGATGACTCGACACACACGAGAAAAGTGCTTTCAGATCATTGGATTTCCCGATTTATGGAAGGAAAACAAGACATTGAAAAACAACTGAGGGAAACAATAGTCGCCATATGGGAAAGAGAACCCGCAGTCGGCGGTGCCGTCTTCGCCATGGGCAGCCAGAGGGCCGCCTACATACACGGCGGTGAACAACGACTAGGAATGATGGACCACACAGATGAAGCGGTGACAAGAACAGAGGCGGCGGGAAAGCTAGAAGAAGCCGATATGACTTGGAATGGGGGAATGGGCCAATCCAAATGAAAGGTAAAAGGTTTGGTAGTTTGCCACCAAGCCCTTCTAATTTTAAGTCGTTTCAAATTCTCTCCCATAACTTTGGAAATTTGCTTGTTAGTCCCTCCACATCTTTTAACTTGTAAATTTGTCCTTCTACTCCTACACAACATATATTAGGTCCCTAGAATTCACAAAAATTGCATAAACTGTCACAGAGTTCTAGAAATTGCCAAATGACTCAACTTTTGGAAAAAATAGAATATACCCCTATATCTTATAAAAATAGGTTTCAGGTCCTTGAAAATGTGTCTATTGCATGTATAGCTCAAAATATATGTGCCAAAAAAGATAGTGCTTGAATATTTGACCGTGGTGCAACAGACACAACGATATATGATAGGTTTGATATTCTTGAAACTTCTGAACCTCGTATAATCCATGTCCAAACTGTCAATGGGGAATTAACATGAGTTCAAGGGGCATGCACTGTAGAGATTTCCCCAACATTGTGAATATCCAACTGTTTACATGTTCCCCCATTGTCTCACAAATTACTTTCTATCAGTCACATTACTAAGGAATTAAACTGTATAGTATTAATGCATCTACACTTCTGTTTGTTGCTGGATATCAGGACGACGTAGATCAATCAACGTAGCACTGAGCGACAGTGATTGTACTATGCGGACGGGATTTCCCAACAAGGACCTGTGATGCTCGCTCATGGAACTGCTAATCGGGAAGCTTGGCTTTGGCATCGATTTCTAGGTCATCATTCACTAGGTTATTTGAAACTTCTATCTCCTGATTTAGTTTATATCCTAACATATGCATCGTGAAACTTGTGTTTTGGCTAAGAGAAATACATATTCCTTTAAACCAAATAGTACTAGAGTAAAAATTCTATTTATTCTTTGGTGCATTATGGTGTTTGGGGTCTAGCACCCATTAAAACTTTACACCATGGTCCAGACCAATTTCAAAATCAAAGCTCTTAGATCTATAATGAGGTTGAGTTTGTCAACATAGCCACGAAACAAATTTTCTTAGAAAAAAGATTGATTTACCAAACAACGTGCCCTTACACACTTGATCGGAATTTGATAGCAGAACGATAAAATTGTATTCTCCTAGAAATGACCCGAGCTTGGCTCATGGAATCACGGGCTCTCAAACATTTATAGCCCAAAGCCTTAGCCAACTCACTTTACCTCCTAAATTGCATTTCCATAAAATTTCTTCACATTCCTAAACATGACCATTCCAAACTTTCCTTGTGTGCCATCACATGTGTTTTTGTAAGTTATGGGGTCCATCAAAAAGGATACTGTTGCTATGATCCCAAAATCCGTCTAATCTACACCACCATCAACTGTGATTTCTTATAGACTGGGTACTTTCACCATCTTAGTGATCAGGGAAAGAGTAGTGACACTCTTTTCAACCTACTAAGCTGGTTACCTATGTCAAATCCAACTCCCACAGCAGATCCGACGGAAACAATTAATAGTTCTTGATAAGAGCTTAAATTTGCATGCTAAGTGTCGTTGGATATTAGGAAGAAGCAAACTCAGCCTATCAATTAATTTGTAGTTTCTCGCTTCCACTATACTATTGGATTAATATAGGGTAAGTACGGGTGTCGAACCCACGAGGAAATAGAATTTCGTTATATATCCACTACGCCTAAGAAGGTTTTGGCGATGCCGCCACGCCTAAAGTCATTTTAGAGAAAGAAAACAGAAGATGTTTAACTAAAATGATGTGGGAAACAAATAAAAGAAACTAGGGAACTAAGCTCAACAAAATTAACAAACTGAATTATAAAGACAAACTGTGCAGTTTTGAAAAGCAGAAATTAAACTGGGCAGCTTAAAGGTCAAAACTCTGAAAGACGACTAAGCATTGAATGCCAAAATTAAACAAGCAAGTTAACAAGCAACATTTCAAACAAACTGGGCAAGTTAAAACAGAAAACAAACTGGGCAAATTAAAGGTAGTGGAAATTCAACTACTGCTACCTAAAAGCTGAAAAGTGCGAGAATGAACTGAAAATTTCTTTAAATCAAATGCTGGAATTGGAAAGTAATACCATACTCTAACTGACAAATTCAAGTCACAACTGCCTAGATTTCATAAAACAAGGTTCTGTCAACATTGCTAGCTAAGAACATAAGCAAGTCAACTTCTATTTTAAGTATTAAATTTTGTTCCTTTCTTAAAATGCAGAAATTGTAGACTCAGAACCAGGAAGAGGGCAGGCTGGGCAGCAGAGACGAATTCAGAGGTGCAGGTAGGGAAGTTTGACAGAAAACAGAGATGCAGATAGTTTGGAAAAGTGCAGAAAATGGAAATCTAAACTACAAAGCTACTAATGCTAAGATAACTCACGAAAATTTAAGCAAGACCAAGGAAATAAGACTAACTAAACAGATTTGGAAACTGAACACTTCATCCTAGACTTAAAATATGCAGCAACCTTCTTGAGAGGAAATGGTAAAGAGCTAGATCAATATTACCAAACTGAAAAAACTTGCAAAACGGATTCAAACCTCAAGAAGAAAAACAACAACAAGTTGGAGATGAAATAGAAATGATAGGAGAAAATAACTCTTAATTACTAGGCCTATGAACTAAGGAACTAAATTTTTAATGCACAAAACACTAACTTGATTTGAACTTAATAAAAACTTCACAACTAATCTTCATTTCATAACATAAAAACAGATCAAGTCTGACTAGTTTTAGACACAAAACTCCAACAAAATAGATCACAAATTTACAATGAAATGGGAACTAAGAGAAAGGTTCAAAATCCAAGCAATGTAACAATAATTAATCCCAAAAAGAGCAACAACACAGCTGGTATCTTCCTCTGCCTCATCAAGGCAGAGGGTTGATCTTCCAGAAAAAAACAGCTTCTAAACTAGAGTGCAGGTGATGAGAGTCGGTGTTTGTGTATCAAAATGATGAATAATGGATGCTCCATTCTCTCTCGTCTCTCTCTTCTTATAGTGCAGCTCCCACCTCTTGTTCTCCTGCTAGGTTACTATTTTAGGTCTTCTGGAATGGACGAAACAGCCCTCCTCAAAGCTGGTAGCGCCACCTAGCAAATACATGCCTGGGACCACTTCTCGTACGCACTGTTTTGTTTCAACACAGCAAGCTGCCCAGCTTGAACGTCCACTCTGCCTTCCTCTCTACATTCTTTAGCCACTTCCTTCAATTCTTAGCAATTTTGTCATTGTTCCCATTTCTTCCCTTTTCCTGCCAATATCACTTACTTAGTACAGAAATAGTGTTCAATTAAAGCTCAAATAGACCCATAAACTAGCAACAAATGACACTCATCAGTTCTGCTATGAAAACTTCTGACACAAATATACAATCCCCAGACCTCAGTGACCGTGTTCCGACACCTCTGCGATGAATGATATCAGATGTAAGAAACTCTAAAACTGCCGAACTTCCTACTTATGATGCTCCATACATTTGAGCCAATTGAGATAAGGGAACATGAGGAGAGAACGAAGGTGAATTGAGACAGATGACACTACGTGTTGCCACATCAGAGTATTTGGGGAATTCTTCCTAAAAGATATACTCCAAAGACGAGTATGAGAAAATTAAAGTATTCGGTGCCAAACATCATCAGGGGAGTCTCATCGAAATAGCGAAAGTCTTTGAAACATCTTTGTATGAAAAATGTGAGATTTCACAGACTGTGGAAGAAGAGAAGCCATGAAATCAAAATACTGGAAGGAGGCCACGAAGAAAAAAATAGAGTCCTTAGCATCGGAAATTGCACATGGGAAAAATGTCAATTACCAGAAGGCAAGCGACCTGTTGGTTGCAAGTAGGTCTTCACTATCAAATGATGACCGGATGGATCCATTGAGAGATACAAAGTTATGCTGGTAGCAAAATGGTATACTCCGACGTATAGAGTGGACTACCTAAAGACATTCTTTCTGGTGGCAAAGATGAATACAGTTCGAGTGTTACTTTTCATTACAACAAACAAAGATTGAATCATTCATCAATTCGATGTCACCAATGCACTCTTACATGGTGAGCTAAAAGAATTAGTGCCATGGAAACAAAATAAGGATTCTCGAGTGATTTTGGAGTAGCGGAGTGTGCAAGCTAAAAAATAGATTGTATGGTCTTAAATAGTCACATAGAGCTTGGTTCAGAAGATTCACAACAACTATGAAGCATTATGGTTTCCAACAAAGCAATTCATATCACATTATCTTTAAAAACACGAGGTGATTGTAGCACTTGTTTGATTATATATATCTTGATAAGTTGATGGTATGATCATTACAAGTGATAATGCAAAAGAAATTGAGAATTTGAAGATGTACTTATTGACCGAGTTCGTAATGAAGAGTCTTAGACCCTTAAAGTACTTCATTGGCATTGATGTCCTCAGATCAGCCTAAGAGATCTTCTTGTGCCAAAAAAATACATCTTGGGTCTTCTTGCCGAAACTAAAATGTTGGATCACAAACCAACGGATACCCCTATGACAGTTTACCATGGATTGTAGATGGCGGACGATGTCGATCTAGCAGATAGAGGGAGATCTGAACATTTGAAAGGGAAACTAATTTATTTTTCCACACTAGACCTAATATTTCATATGTAGTTGGGATAGTAAGTCAATTCATGCACCGACCTTAAGCCAATCACCTAAAATCTGCTCTTCAGATTGTGAGATACTTGAAAGACACTTTTGGACATGATATTCTATTTGAAAAACACGGTCATTTGGAGATACATGGCTACACGGATACAGATTGGACTGGCAGCCTAATGGATAGAAGATCTACAGCTGGATACTTCACTTTTGTTGGAGGAAATCTTGTGACCTAGCGAAGCAAGAAATAGAAAGTGGTAGCACTTTCAAGTGTAGAAGCTGAATTGAAAGGGGTGAAGAATGACTTGACCGAAGTACTATGGTTACGGAAGCTACTCGGCGAGATTGGTTTTCCCCTGTCCCAGACATGTCAAATATACTGTGACAACAAAGCTGCAATCAGAATATCCGAGAATTCGATTCAACATGATCAAACCAAATACCTTGAAGTGGATAAACACTTTATCAAGGAAAAAATAGAAGGACAGATAGTAGAATTGCTCAACATTCAATCTGAAGACCAACTTGTAGACATTTTGAGAAAGGCAATGAATTCGAAGAACTTTTCAGAAGTACTCGACAAGTTAAGTATTGGTAACTCCGTCACTTAATTTAAAAGTGAGTGTTAGAAAATAGAAGATAAATATTAGAAAAAAATAAAACAAAGCTCAAATATCCACAAATTGCAAAAAATCAAAAAAAGACAAAAAAAAATAGGATATCAAGAAAAAGTCAATTTTCCCAAAATAGCTACTAGGGCTTATGTAATTTACCATTGCATTAAACCCAGAAAATAAACTCTCATATAGGACAACACTTAGTTCTCCTATAAAGGAAGGCATATATAATATTATTTGAACGTGACACAGAAATAAACTAGCTTCAGTTCTCTCTCAAACATGCCTTCCGATCAATTTTCAACTCTAGCTCAATATTATCATATACTATATTCAAACAATAGGTCCTATTCCACGCAAATGTTAATACATAGGAACTGGAACAAAATTAATCAACCTAAATAAGGAAACGTAATAAGCCTTAAGTAACATTAAGTAAAAACAGTGACATTATTATCATTTATGGGTTGTATTCTTTTCTTTGCAATATAACGTCGAATCCATGGTAAAAGGAACTGGTAGTACATGGGCCTTCGGCCCAATACAAGACCATCGGCCCAATACAAGACCGGCCCAAGAGCCCGTCCCAGCACAACCCAAAGGAGGACCGAACTCAGGATTGCAGCTCGGCAATGGGACCATATTACACAGATTGGCATTAGGCTCACCTCGGCGATACTCCCAGGTCGGCACCAAGTCCACCTCGGCAGTACTTCAGTCCAAACTAAGGGTACAAGCTCGGTCACAGCAACCCACGACTCAACCCACTACTCAGACAGCAACCCACGTCTTGGACGGTCGCCCATGCCCTGGCCAACTGCCCACGTCCCATCGACTGC
>JAYDZE010221303.1:0-20434 GCA_034509125.1 Monilaria moniliformis
GTGGATGAGAGAGAAATGAATATTTTATTAAAAAGTTGAATTAGGTTGGGTCGGATGAAGGTCACGGATGGGGATAGCCTCAATGGGTATTAAGATTAATAAATAGAGAAAACATAGTTGCTTGTCTGCAAAATCTTCTGTATATTGCAGCCAATTACTTGCAGTAACTATGTCTTTTGACTTAAGCACAGAACTATTTTAGTTAACATGTCCAAGAAAAATAAACTCTTTAGTTGTTATCCTCCACCGTGCAGATTAAAACAGCTTCTGGCTTTTGTATCTTATGACCTGTTCTAAATGAGAAAGCCATTGCTTAAATTTTGCATTTGTTCCATTGCTTAAATTTTGCATTTGTTCAAATGCTTTTTCCAACATGTAAAAGGCGCTACATTTGTTTGAGTTTCATATTGTGTGGTAATTTCAGGATTGCGATGCTTTGTATGGTTAAGAAGGACCTGTAAGTTTTTGCTGTGGATGAAACTCCGAGCATGGCAAAAACTGCTGCAACTAGGCATCCTGAGGTACCATTATACTATTTTTTTGTTCTTATTCTCCCATTAGATGTTTATAAATTCAAGCATCACATATTTTCTTAATAAGAACAATGGTGAAGGATCACATATTGTTTATGCCCCTCTCAATTGAACTATTTATATAACAAGAAGCCAAAGAGCCACAATAATTATATTTAAACTACTTGTTTGATCAAGCTGAATAATTTAGCATTAGTGGTTGGGGTTAATAGATTTGTTATTACATATCAAGTCTATTATTTGGTTTGGTTGTTTTAAGGTCAGCCCTCAATAGATCCAAAGCCTGGGAAATTATTAATACCCTCGACCCTTTGAACTAGGTGAAAGAGGGTCTGATCCGCTATCCAACAGATTGCTGGTTCTGTTATTATTTTTTTGTGTTGTCCTCTTTGGCGCTACTTAACTAATACTTAACAAAACTCATTTGAAGCCAAATGAAAAACATGCACATCGCCCATCATAAATATCTTTCCCTTGCCCGTAGGCTACTCTACTCTGGTTGGCTCTCATGAGTTGCGAAAGGAGCTAGTGGGGTATTTTACACAATAAGGTTTTATAATCTTGTTTCATACTATTTTAACAACTAGGGTTATCAAAAGCGTGCCGGGGTGCGGGGCGCACGGGGCGCTGGAGGAATCGCCCCGACGAGGCTGGGGCGAGCTATGTGCACGGGGCGCACACTGGGGCGCGCGAGCTTTGGCGTGAGTTACAGCGACTTCTCGCGAGTTGCAGCGGCGAGATATCTTTGAATTTCATATGTTAAACCTAATCTATTGCAATTTAATATTTTTGTTTCCTAATATAAGTCAATTCTTGCTATTTATTTTATATTTTCTTTTTCTAATACATATCCATTCCTTTTCCTAATACATATCAATTTCTTTTCCTAATACATATCCATTAAAAATGTGTTGCCCTCTTTTGAAACTTTATATATACTAGTGTTTCACAATACAAACTTACACATCCACAACATACAAAACTCACATTCATAGCATACAATTTATATTTGAAACTCATGTCCACAATACAATTTCAAAGAAGAGTTTGTTGTTTTATACATATTTCTACAAGGTATATCCACAATTTGTAGAATTAAATAGTTTGAATTTGAAGTCATGTCTCGAATTTCATCTATAGTTTTTTTCTTTTTTTTCTTTTTTCGAATTTCGCTTGTTATTTAGATGATTATTCACTTGTAATTAATCGAACAATGTTTGATGCATTATAAAAATTAATTTTGCTTTATAGCATATATTGTAAGTATTATCTTTTGATACATACATGTAGAGATGATGATTTGGTCTAAGTGAAATTGATGATAGTAATGAATGGTTACTTGGGAGGATGGAGGATGAGAATAATGGAGATGATGATTTGGTCTTTGAGAATGATTCACTAACATGGAGTGCCGTTAGTAGAGCTTCTAGTGTGTTGGAACCCTTGCACCATAATAGAGCTAGCACAAATACATAGGAAAAAACTTCAAACTCCAAGTCTGCTTATACTCTTGTGGATGAAGATGATGAGAACGAAGATATTGATTTGGTTGGGTCTGATGAAGTAGAAGAGAATCTACATTTGAGTGATGATGATCTAGTTTAGTTAATTGTTTTGTAATATGCAATTTATTTTTAAATTTTTCTATTTTTTTATGATTGTGAAGTATAAACTATTTTATTTTATTTATATGAATTATTTGATATTTTATTTGCTATAAATGAATTGTTCTAGTGTAGATTGATCAATTTTTGAACTATTATTGTGCCCCGATTCGTGGGGCCCGCGCCCTGGATTTTTGCCTCATCGCCCCGGTGCGCTCCCGCCCTTGACAACACTGATTTTAGGGTATTTTATAACTTGTGTGCAATTCTTTATTAATCAAATATGAACTCTAAAATACGCATCAAAAGACCATACTAATCAAGCATAATTTTGTAAATTCCAAGCTTAAAGAGAAATCTGTTTTGGTTACCTTTTGTTCTGTTTGGTTATTGAAACAAAGCTGTCATAGGCAAGCTTATCAAACAATCAATAACTTAATTTAAGCTTGTAAAAAAAATATCAATAGATAAATAACATAATGAAGCATAAAATACTTAAACGTATCAGTTATGTTATGTATAACAGTATAGGTGCATGAGACCTGCACTTGCCCTTGTTTGTATGGAGTAAGGGATAACCTACTATAGCTTCTCAAAGCTAAGAGCACCAGCAACGACGGCTCAAATCTGTGCGATGCCTGCCACTATGGAGCCGCGAGCTGAAGGCTCAAGCGTTGGTCGTGGCTCCTCGCCCGTTGCTGGTCGTCACGCGCCGGTGAGGAGCACTTGCGCCTCTAGGCCAATGAGAGCGCGAGTGTGCTTCACGTTCCAGACGCGAGAATGGGCCAAATCCGAAGTTTTTCTAATTATTTTCTTTAAAAAAAATAGTCGTTCAAACGATTTTTTAATTATTATTTTTTTAATATAGCCGTTCAACGACTAAATTTATTTATTTATTTATTTCTTCTTTCTATAAATAACACACTCCACTTCATTTCCAACACAACAACATTTCTATAATTCTTCTCATTCCTCTATAATTCCTTCCATCTCCCATTCGTTCAATTCTCTGTATCATGAATCCATTCGGCAATGGCAATAGGTCCGAAAATCCTTTATTGGTGGACAATTTTCTTAAAATGACTGGCAACACCGGCGAGCCTGCGATACGTGCGTTGGAGGAAATTGAGGAACCCAATCAACCACACCCAAGGACATACATGTACAGGGAGATAGAAGAGGTCGACGAACGTCTCGTCGCGGATTATTTCTTAGATAATCCGCGATGGGGTCTGACTGTTTTCCGTCGGCGATTCTGTATGCGTAGGTCTTTGTTCATGCGCATAGTATCGACGTTGGCAGCGTGTGAACAATTCTTCCAACAACTGTCAGACGGCACCGGACGTCAAGATCTCTCAATGCTTCTCAAATGCACATCGGTCATCCGACAATTGGCAACTAAGGGATGTCTGGATCAATTCGACCAATACTTGCACGTAGCTGAAACAACGGGTCGAAAATGTTTGGAAAATTTTCAAAAATGAGTTAAGAGTGCATTCGGCTCGGAATATCTGAGGAGGCCTACTGCCCAAAATTGCCTCCAACTGCTGCGTATGCACGAGGCACAACATGGTTTCTCTGGCATTGCTCGGTAGCATCGACTGCATGCATTGGGAGTGGAAGAATTGTCCGACCTCATGGAGAGGCGCACACACAAGTGGCCACAAGGGTACTCATCCGACTATCGTGTTCGAAGCAGTGACTGACCAACGACTTTGGATATGACATTTTTTCTTTGGTGTCGCAGGCTCCAACAACGACATCAACGTACTCAACCACTCCGACGTTTTCAGCGACGTCTTGAGTGGAAGGGCGCCAACGATACAATTTGTCGCCAATGGTCGTCGATACGACATGGGGTATTATCTGGCTGACGGCATCTACCCGAGATGGCCAACCTTCGCGAATAGCATCTCTTGTCCCATCGACCCAAAACGAGTTCGTTTTGCCCAGTAACAAGAGGCAGCGCAGAAGGATGTCAAGTGAGCATTCGGCGTACTTCAAGTGCGGTTCGCCATCGTCAAATATCTCGTGCGTCCTTGGTTCAAAGACATCTTAGACAACATCATGTACACATGCTTTATTTTGCACAATATGATCATCGAATACGAAGGCGAGGAAGGAACTAATTGGGAGGACGAAGAAACCACTGGCACCTCGACCGCTAATGAAGCACCAACTCAAGGTATGCTTCAAGCATTTCGGGTATTCCAAGCTCGCCGTGAGACAATCCGCAATAGAGAAATGCACAACAAACTACAAACGGATTTGATTGAGCACATTTGGAGTCACTTCGGTCCGGCTGACGAATGAGTAAGTTTTTAATTTATGTAATTTCCAGCTTTCAATAATGTAATATTAGGATTTAGATTATGTATTTTTTCAGCTTTCCATAATGTAATATTAAGATTTTAACTAATGTATTTTTCAAATTTCACAAATATAATCCCTGATTTCATAATCTTATTAAATTTATTTTAACGAAATTCAAATTTAAATTATGAAATTGATAAATAATATGAATTATCAAAAAATTTAAAAAAAGAGATTAATAGTGTAAGGAAAAGTTAAGGCTCAGCTGCCGCTGTTGCAAGAAGTAAATTTTTCAGGGAAAAATTGTTTTGAAGCCTATCAATAGTGTAAAGGAAAAGTGAATGCTCGAATGTCGCGGATGCCCTAATACAATGGTGTTTTTCCACTCTCGGAAATATATAATACATCAATATCGTTGCATTTCACTTCGACGGTGAGGAGAAGAGCCCGAAGCACTGGCTGGTGAGATACGCGGGCGGGGAGGGTGTTGGAGAGGATGAAGGCGACTTGTATAAGACTTGTAAGTCTTTAGTGTGCAAGAAAGTGCAGAAAATTGAAATGGTAAGAGAACCGGTAATCCCGCGACTTGAACCAAATCTCCATTTGCTATTAAGAGAAAATGCAAAACCACACCATGTCCTCATCTCTCCTCATCACCACCATCTCCTTGGCTTCTCCCCTCAACCTCCGCCACCACAGACAACCAAACGCCGCCGCCAACATCACAATCCCAACCCCAAAATTAGACTCTTCACAAAAACCAAAGTCCCAATTACACCGCCACCGATTCGATTGTCATCAATTTCCAGAAACCCATAAATCCACAAACTCAAACTAACTTACTTCGAGAAAACCCAAACCACCGCGCCATGCAAACGACGCCGTCGAAACTTGCTTATCATCGGCGAAACTTTGTGCGAGGGCAGCAACGGCAGCGGCGAGTATGACGAAGCCGTGGCTGTCGGCTATTTGGGGCAAAATTGAGAAGACCAATTGATTGGAAAACAAATTGATGCAATAAGTGATATTTCCCTTTTAGAAATTTCATGGATTGTATATTTTACTCATTTTATGTATTAATATTTACTCTCATTATTTATGCACATATAAAATTATTAAATATCATAGTATAAAACAAAAATTAATAATGACTACAAATTACGAAAAATCAATAATAAATACCTATTAAAAACAATCGAACATAAGTAAGTTCATTAGCAAAATGGCATATCTACATCTTCCTCAATTTAGGCAGCAAGAGAGAAAGTCAGCAGTTAGAGCAGAAGAACAGAAAGCTGCAAGTGGATTTATGGAGTAAAGTGGTAGGACGAGTCCATTTCAACTCCAAATTTTGTAAAATCTTCAATCTTGTCAGCGATCAATTTCCAAGTTTACTTATACTATCTATCTGGATTATTGATATGCAAGAATTGTTTAAACTAAATAAAAGGCAACTAAACTGAGGAGCATAGATCCAAAAGTTTCCTTAGCCTTCGTTTTTGACGAGGTGTCCCTTCCCGTTTTCATTACAATATAATTTAGTCCAACAATGTAACAATTAGTTAGCTTGTAAGATTCTCCAGGGATTATCGTTGTTCTTCTAGTCCTACTAACTTAAACTATAATCCACCTAATTTTAGGATAAGCGTATGCATGAACAGAGCGGGACGTACTGTTTCAAATTTTTGAATCTAACACTTTCCCATTTTTCTTGGCAGAATCTGGGAATTTTTTTAGTGTTACATTATACCTGTCATTTGTATTATTTTCTAGGTGGCGTTAACTAATACACCAACTTCTATCCTTTCCTTTTGCAAACTCAATTGAATACAAAATTAACACTCAATGGTGTCCGATCATCAAAAAGCTGGTATGACATGCTCTTAACTATGGCTGCACGGCTTCGCTATTTTCGACTTTGTTACTATCATGGTTGATATGTCAACTTTTTAAGGACACAAAATTAAGTGTTATTTTTATAACAAATTAAAGGATGATCACATTATTGCAAACAACGTTTCAAAGGTTGTTCTAAAATTGCAAAATAAGTAAAATTTGTGCATTAAAATCTTTCCTACATATATTTCAAGCAAGAATGGAAATGCTGCGCAATTTGAAGACTTAGAAGAAGTAGAACTCAATTTCTAGAAATGAAATTGCAAGTGGTAGAAAGATAATATACTTTCTAAGATTAATGAGGCTATTGATATATTCAAACGATCATAAAATAATCTTCGCCGGAAACCCTTTTAATACGATCCCAAGTTGATCCGGTTGCAGGATTCAACAGCAACTTCTCAAATCTACAACGAAACAAGAGCCCAAAACCCGATCTAAAGATACAAGTGCAAGTTCGAGACTACCTTCTTTAAAGCGCACGTAAATTTGCTGCCTCTCGCTGACAAAATTTCATGGAAATATTGCGTTGACGAATGCCTCAGCATCAAACGGTTGGAGATCTTCCACACCTTCTCCGACACCAACAAACTTCACAGGTATTCCGAGCTCATCAACTACACTCACCTATGAGTCCAATACATTAAACAAACAAATTGCAGCTTACATTATTGATGACTTGGACAAAACCATTAAAAGAATTTTCTTCAAAAAGAACACAAACTGGACATCGTTGAAAAACTTACCACACAGCCACCTCTTGCTGAGCCATCAAGTTTGGTCAAAATCAAACCAGTAATTCCCACAACCTGGCATTGAAGTATTTGATGAAATAAGCTCTTAAACAGTTTATAAGTTGTGATAATAACTAACAAAAAAAAAAAGTTCACTAACCCACCTTATTTTTTCAAGATCTTATAAGCAACAATTAATCTACAAAAATAATCATACTATGATTTTATTTCTAACATGTACTCTTCCAATTTCATCTAATTAAGGTTTTCTTTCTCTAGCTAAGATCTTTTGTCACTCCAATTCACAATTCTCTCTTGAATTTATAATTTTCTCTTTAACTTATAAGTTCAAATATCAAAACACTCTTAACAACTTATAAGCTCTTGTGACATTACATCTTAAACAACGATCTTATACATTGTTGGAGTTTATAAGTTATCTAAAATAAGCTTAGCCAAACACCCTCTAAGTCAAACTATAACAAAAAGCTTATCAGAAAAATGCTCAATAGTGAAGTGAGATGTATTACGTCATTGAATTCTCTTGCTTGTGGAAGCATGTTCAAACCAGTTGTTCCGTCCAGCACTTGCAGGATCTCCTGCCAAGATCGAGAAATCATAATTATAACATATTTTTTTGCATCACAAAAGTTCCAAGGACATAACGCAAGACCGAATTAACAAGGAGAGTGCTAACATTGGGTGCACCAGGAACAACTTTTCCAATAGCTTTCTTGCACGCGATCAATTCTTCCATAAGGCTGTAGTTAGTGTGCAAACCTGTCAATTACAAATAAGCAATATCATCTTAGTAAGAGCCTCACACCAACTGTAGGCATCAAGTGAAATTAGGCGATCAAACTTACGTCCAGAGGTGTCGCACAGAACAAGGTCGTAACCTTCTAGTTTACCCCTTTTAACAGCCTGTGAAAGAACTACTCATGAAAAACTTCAAGATCATGTGTTGGAATAGACTACTGCGTTGGTAAAATTTCAATTGTAGATAGGCAATTGATTACCCGTAGCTGCCTTTGCATTTTCTTTTCCAGCTACGACGATCTCACAACCCGTTCTTTGAGCCCATATCTCTAATTGATCGCTTGCAGCTGCTCTAAACGTGTCTCCTGCAGCCAACAATACCTGTTGGAAAGTACGATGGAATGAGAGATAATTTTAATCCAAGTCTGAAATATAATTTAGCAGCGCATACGAGTAGCTCAATGCATTTTCTAGATTTTTTTTTCCTAGAAAAAGAGAAAGCAACTAAGGCGTCTTGGAAGCATATTCCATTGCATGAACTCTACGCACATATGGAGTCATTTCAAAACTCAACAGTTATTGACCAAAACATTTGATGGCATTACAAGTTATTGATCTGATAACAACACACAAATTATCAACTCACTTTGGTCCCTTCATTTTTAAATCTATTGGCCAGCTTTCCTGCATCAAGAAAACAATAAAGGCTCGCCATTAGTTATTAATATAAAGAATTTTCAAAAACCTATTCAGAAAAACAACAGACTTACAACAGATAGCACCATAAAAGTTATGCAGAAATCATTCTAGAACAATGAAAATAGCATGCCATAGACACAAGGGTGCCCCATCGATATTAAGCAACCCAATGGATAGTCATTTAACATAGAAAACAGGCAAGAAATTCTCCTCGACCACTAACCAACATGTCTGGTGACAGCACACACAAGATAATTGACGACGACTGTGGTCACAAACTAAACATCACGATTTGATCATCACACCATGTGCAAATAGGGGAAAAAGATAAATGCATAATGAATGCGGAAAAAATTGTTTTCACAGCACGAACATGATATATATATATATATATATATATATATATATGTGTGTGTGTGTGTGTGTGTGTGTGTCTATATATATATATATATATATATATATATATATGTATGTATAGATAAACTTACCAAGAGATGTAGTTTTACCACCTCCATTGACACCAACTATCATGATAACAGCTGGTTTCCTAATTAAAATCATATGTTAGCCACTTATAACAGAATTTTAGTATGAGCATTGTTATTTGAACTAATTTCTGACCTGAAGCCCAACTTCAACTCGGTTTTAGGTCCCTTTGCCGTCAACAAATTCAATATACTCTTCTTTAAAGCATCCTAGAAATCACAGAGGCAAGTCTACTTAATGTGAATGTAAGTCAATATACTCAGATAGATGCATTGAGAAACATAACATTACTCATTATTCTTGACTAATATTACACTGGTACAATACAAATCTATAAAATTATTACTTTGATTTCTGGCCCTGATTTGAGCTTGCCAGCATATATATTATCCCTTAGGCTATCAACGATCTTTATAGTAATCCGGGGTCCAAAATCAGCCACTAACAACACCTACACCGGAAAACAGGAAAGATATCAATTTTCAATATATTCACATAAAAAGCATAGAACCAAAGATCAACAATAGAAATCTAATTTTGTAAAGAAATCACATTTTCTACATGACAACAAATGCTCATTCAAGTATAGATAGATACTTCCTCCAAACTGAACGCATCCAATTAGAAATAGTAAGGCATATTGGTCATTTCAGTCTCATTCAAAATCATAATGTTAAAAACAATTCTGGGTGGGGGGGGGGGGTGCTTGAGCTCCCCCTAATTCCACCCCTATGTTATTCACGGAATTGAAATAAATTATATGTCCACAAAACCATTCCCAATGAGGTGAACAAGAAAATAGAAAATCATATCATACAATCTTCTTGAAAAACAAATAAAAGAAGAAAAGTAGAATCTTGAACCTCTTCGAGTTCATCCAAAACCCTGTCTGTATCAGAGAGATTCCAGTAAAGCAGAAGTTCATCAACAACAGCTAAATTGTCTCTAGTTTTAGAAAATCCAGAAAAGATTTTCTCGACATCGCTTTTGGCTTTTTCTTTGATTAAGCGGCCGAGTTTGGTGAAGAAGCCGGCCTCTCCCCCGGAGCACTTGAACTGGGAGGCTCTGGAAGAGGAAGCATACGGCTGGTTCGATGGAAAGTGGAGGAGTGTGGCGGAGGAAGTGGGCCGAGGCAGCGGTATCGAGGGGAGAGGCGAGAGCCCAGAAGGCAGAGAAGATGACATTCTTGATATTCTGGCCACTTAATGAGACCTGTGTCCATAGGATAGAGTTACACTACCAATCAATACGTCGTCGTATGCTCTTTCAAATGAAGTAGGCCAAATTTATTGATTTCCACTTAAAAAAATATATTTTTTACAATTAAAATTTAATTAAGGCTGTATCATGACTTAATTAGTTCTATTGTAGTTCTTTTACCAATTTCCTCCTGTTAAATTTATTATTAATAAACTTTAGTTGAAGAATTAATTTGTCGACTAGATATCTTACTCTGAGTGTTTAGTGAGAAGATATTTATTTTTAGTTTGTGTTATATTTATTTATTGAACCACCAATAGTAATTGTGCCTAGTGATAATTTTCATGATCAACATAATATCTATAATATTACAAGTTTAATTAAGGGTTTAAAGTCATAATCTTGATTGATAAAACAATCTTATCCATCTCCACACTTCAATCTTGATTAATATATCATTATATGTCAGCTTAATTTCTACGAGAAGTTTAATCAAGCTGAAAATTAAGTTTAAGCTAACGATGTAAATATGGGTTGTAATTGTATAGCGGTATCTGATACATAGCAATATGATCTAAAATATTGACAGAAGTCTAAACTCAACAAGCACCAGTGGTCTAGTGGTAGAATAGTACCCTGCCACGGTACAGACCCGGGTTCGATTCCCGGCTGGTGCAATATATAATTGGAAAATTTTTGCTGTTGGGTCCGATGAGCAAACACCCCCCTCCCCTCCACTTTTTTTAAAAATAAGTTTCATATGTTTCTATTTTTGTTGAGTTTGCGAGAAACAGATGTTGGGAAATGAACAGGAGTAGAATATAAGAGCAATGGCGCACAAAGACTTACATAAACTCGACGAATGACGTCGGCATAAATACAGTGCTAACACTCGTTAGAAACACCCCCCCCCAAAAAAAAAAAAAAACACAGGCACTTCTAGTAGCTCACCTTTATAAGGTTTGGGATGGCAACAAAAAGGTTGCAGCATTACTACTATCGCACACCATATCAATTCAGTATATTTAACAACAAAGGGCAATATATATATAGTAGGTATATTACATAAATGGGCAGCTGCAGCCTTGCATCACATCGAGGGTTGGGGCAGGGGCGAGACCACGCAGCATCCGGGATGCACTATGGAATAATAATGCCCAGAGCTTTTTCAATGATCATGCTTCTTCACTACCACTCAGGTTGCCATTTTTGAGTATGTTGAACTTGCATAGAGGGCAGGTAGCGTTCATGCACAGCCACTTGTCTATACAAGCAGCGTGAAAATGGTGGGCGCAAGGGAGCTCCCGCAGTTCAGTTCCATCATCGTAAGCACAGAGGCAAATGCAGCATTCCTGCAATCCCAATGCAAGATTAGTCAGAATCAGATGTATACCAAAGTAATGCAGTATAAAAGGCAAATCTCAATCACCCCTAAATATATACTCGCATTACTGAGCTAAATACTGGTGACCAACAGCAACTAGTGTAAAGACACAAAACTATGGTTAAGTGGACTGGTGCCACGATATGATAAATGGTCAAACACCATAGCATGCAATATGATATATCTCATCGATTTGGATTGCAAAAAGCAAGAATACTGAAGTATAAACAGTATAGGTGGTCATACAGCATCCTCCAGAGGAAGGACATGCTCTGTGGGTGACTCAGTGTCACATTCTGTCATTATTCCACCAAATGATCCTTGAATTTCACCACTTTGCTTCTCAAAATCACCAATTCTCCGAAATATATATTTAGGTAGTCTCTCAATGTCATCCTTAGTAGCTCCTTCCTGTAACACAAACAAGAAGAACACACTTTATGGCATAAATTGACATCACTGAAGTCCCACACAATTCTCTGTTGGTTTAAATACAGGTTCGACCATCACAACTGCAGAAGCAGAACATTTTACAGTTACATCACAATTAGCCATGGTATCAAAAGTAACAAAAAGTAAGACACGTCAATGGCAGAAAGTACACCCTCAAGAAGCAGCTGCAGCACTGCCTAGCCAGCCATTGCAAACTAAGTCCTGGCCATGTGGCTGATTTTACACAAGGGGTTCTATGAAAAATTCTTTTGATGTCTAATATAATAGCAGATATAACATTCCCATCAATTGTCAGTGCAGAACTAGCAGGCACTAAGAGTCATTTGATATCGAGATGATAGTAGGTGGGATATAAGAGGGGCTACAAAATATCTTGCAGGCTCGATAGCAGGACATCCAGACAGGCATAAACTTTATATTTCTCCACCTCCCCTTCTTTGTGTGTGATTTTTGGATTTTACTAATATCGTCCTAAATTAGAACTGCTTGCAATTGCTAGCCATTCAGGTACAAAGATAGCATTAACTGTTACCGCACCTCGTAACAGTAGGTAAATTATTCTTCCCAACTTATTAAGAAAACTTTGGTGTTAGTAACCTCATAAAAATACCATACAGCATATGAACAGGTCACTCAAGTTAATATGTGGAAAGTTTCTTCAGTTTGTTAAACTAGTCTGGTATAATCATTAATACAAGAAAGAGCAAAATCTGTTTCACATCAACATGGCATGACTTTACTGATTGCGGCAGCTAAAAGATACTAGCATGTAACCTACCTGGTCGGCAACAGCATATAAGATTGCAATGATACAAGGTAGACAGCAGCAAACAGCAAGTCCAATAACACACGCTACAGCAACGCAAATGACAACAAAAAACACATCGAATGCCAAAAATGTTATGCACAGCCTGCAAGGGGAAAAATTGATGATTCGTAAACACTCTGGACATAAGCAAAACAGAAATAGCTTCAGTACATAGAGTAGTCGGACAAACCAGTAAAGCTGAGGTGCTTCACTAGTCAGACTTTGGCCACCGGCAGAAACCCAGTAGAAACCAATTATCCACCAAATAAACGAGAACATAGTATTTGCAGACTCCAGATGTTTGGCAACGCTGCCAAGAAAAATATCAGTGAGTTAACATTGTAATCATAAAAATCTTTCAGATAATAAGGCGCATAAAAGCTCAATGGAAAGCTTCTTTTTCTTTAGGTGCAATGGAAAGCTTCTTGGATGATATTTACAATAAGATAAAAGGTGAAGGGCATCAAGATGTTACAACCAGCAAATAATGTAATGAACAAATACTTGGTATTTTGTGGCCATTGACTCAAATTAATTCTCTCCTTGCTAAATTCCTTCCAACTAATTCAAGTGAATGTAATGCATAACTACTTGGTATACTGTGGCCGATGACTCAAACTGATTAACTTCTTTGCTACATTTCTTCCAACTAATTCAACCAACGGAGGAGTCGCAATTATTCTGCACCTTGCTATGCAAACTTCTCATAGTTCATCAAGCACCAACAGTTCCTGACTGAAAATCCTCAGTCGAAATTGAAAACAGTTCTACAAGACAAAATCTAAAGCCTAATTCACAAATCTTCCAATACTCAATTCGACAAACTTAAGAAATTATAATATTTTTTAGGCACCAGCATCACCAAATCACAAACTAAGCTCTTGCTAATTTGTCTTGCACATTCTTTCAAATTAGCCACATAATTTTAACATACTTAACTTTGGTGAAAATAAGAACATTGCCCCCTAAAAAGCACAAAATGATGAGAACTAATTTCATTAAAGAAATTAGAAACCCTCAAACATCGATAGCACAAAATTTAATTGTACCTTGCTTCATCATCACTTTGCCGGTGATCGGCAAAATAACCGCCAGAATCCACGTCATCACTTCCGGAGCTTGAATTGGAGTAATTCCGAGTATGCCCTAATTGAGGTCCGTCGCTCCCTTCTGAATTCTGCTCCGAATACCTCTTCTTATACTCCCAGCAAACGCACACTGCGTGAAGAACGCACTGCAACGCATAACCCACAGTCCAGAGCCTTAACGGCATCGAAGGCGTCTCGTTCCGGCTCATAATCAGCACAGAAATTGACACGACTACGAAGGCAATGTTCCAAACGAGGTCCAAAATCACTATCGGCTTAGAGTAAGCCCAATCACTCTGCCGCTCCTCGATTTGATCAGCGGCTGCTTCTCGGACGCGAACGGAGGGCTCGCGCATGGCGCGGCTCCTGCTGCTGGCGCGACGGAGGAAGTTAGCGGCGCCGCGGAGGCTGGGCGGACGGCGGAGGAAACGAGGGCGGCGGCGAGCGCGGAAGATCTGGTCCGCCAGTAACGGCGTTGTATCGACGGCGGCGGGGGGCGGAGATTCGGCGCTAGACGACATCGTCTTATTGGGCCGGAGAGCTGGAGAGGTGTGCTACGGTGTTGCGCTGTTTCTTGATTAGAATTTTTGTTTGAACGTTGTATTGATGCTTTCTAGATTAGTGCTGATCGCTGATAGATAAACACGTACTAACAATATTAACTTACGTTACTCCCAAAAAAAAAAAAACAATTATTATGTTATCATGACCCAAATAAAATTAATTATCAATGTGATTTTTAGAACAACAAATTATCATTTACGGGAAAAAAAAACTATAATGATCTAGTGGTCATGAAAATCAATTTTTTTACTTTATATCTTTAGGTAAGTATGATAAATACGTTTTATTTTTCTATATTGACTTTGAATTTTTTTAAATTGGTCAAATCAATCGTCAAGTCATTTATTTCCGAAAAGATTAACATTCTCTCCATTTTATTTTAATAGGTCATCTTATTTTATTTAGAAATTTTATTTTAATGAGATCTTACTTCAAATGAAAATTCAATACTATGGGTGAGCAAAATACCCAAAATCCGAATATCCGAATCGAACCAAATCTAAATTTAAAATTTGGTTCGATTTTTTTTTCGGATTTCGGTTCGGTTAGGTTTTGATTTTTCACAAATTTCAATTTTACTGTTCGATTCGGTTCGGTACGGATATACTATAAACCGAAAAAATCTAAAAAACTGAATATATATTTAATATTATACATATATATATTATTAATATAATAATAACTAAATATATGTATAAATTTGTATATGTATATATATATTTAATATATGCATATATTTATATTTTTACATAAATATATATATATGTCATATATATACCTACATTTTTTGGATTTTTGGTTTTTCGGTTTTTTGGATAATTTTATGAAATTTTGGTTTTTTAGGTTTGATTTTCATAGTTCGGATTTCGATTTTTCGGGTAGTTCGGTTCGGTTTGATTTTGATTATAAAAAAAAAATCGATTTTTTGGTTCGGTTCGGGCAAAAAACCGAACCGAAAACCGAATACTCATCCCCAATCAATACATATCAAACGTGTCAACATTACTCATATCATATGTTATTTTATTTATCTCTCTACTTTATTAATTTATATTAATCTCTTTTTCACTTTTAATAAAATTTATCTTTATCTCTTCTATTTTATTATAAACTCATCATTTCTAAATTTTGTGTCTACCTGTTGAAATGAGACAATTAAAAAATAATCAATTAAAATTGACTTTACTGCATCGATTCAATCCCATTTTGTAATTACATGATTGGTTGATCATCAAACTGGGAAAGGATAATCTGGCTTATCTGGCCCGTGCAATTACAAATTGAGCGCCAACTCATACCAATGTTAAAATTATTTTATTCAAATGAATGTCACCTCAAATATTTTGGGCACGCTAAGAATCCCAAAATTTGGAGTATCGTGGATTATAATAATTACTGGGTGTCTCAATTCTTTCTTTACGTAATTAATTTTTTTTTATTCGGATGAATTGGGAGATTAAGATTGTGACTGATTAACTCTCTTTAATCAAATTATTTTCTACTTTTCAATTTATAGTTGGTGTATTATTTTTATATCTATATATAAATAATTAATATCTCAACTTAAATATTTAGGGCACCCATAACATGTTGCTTGTGGTTTGTCCTGGAGGGACGAGACCAACGCAAGACGTGTTGCGGGTGGGCCGGCGGGACGGAGGAAAAAGGAAGGTTGGCCCGTTACGTGGCCCCCTCCGCGGCCAATGACAACGCGTGTTGTGCTCACTCATTGGGCCTGCAAATGGGCGTCAACGTGACGCAATATTTAATATTTTTTTATAAAATACGAAAATTCAAAAAAAATATATTTCCCAATAGTCTCCAAGGATTTTTTTTATTCATCAAAATCCATATAAATACCCATTTTCCTTTCTCTCAATTTCATCTTCTTAACATTCTTTTAATTTTCGAGAGCCAACATGTCCGACAATGACAATCAAAATCAATGGTGAGATTGGTTCCTTAATGAGGGCTGTATACGGTCCAAACACGTTGGGTTTTTCCTAGTCGTCGACTTATCCCATGTCGATCCCCAAGAAGGATATCCCCACGAGCTCGCCACTCTGCAGTTGGACGACATTCAAATCTTTGACGAGTCAACTGACCACGACGTTCGAGTGGCATACACCTCGGATGAAATGAAAGGATCTTCGAGGTGTATGTTGGCACAAGAGAAGATCCGATTGTCGGAAAACCAACAAAAATCTATGGTTTTTGGGAGAGAGTTGCCGCTACATACAACACATGCCGCCTAGAATGAGCCCCGACATGAACGCAGAAGAAGATTCGGTCTCATTTCGATCGAGTTAGCCTCGAAGTCTCCAAGTTTTGCGGCATCTACAACAACTTGAAGAAAGATTGGCCAAGTGAATATTCTTAAATCCACCATGGAAGTCTACCAACATGACACTGGTAGGCCGTTCAAGTATGTCTTCACTTGGGAGAGGGTCCGGAACGTCGAGAAGTGGGCGGGTGGCGTAGATTCCGCCGAAGCGCACGAAACATACCTTGAGCGGCCACTACTCCACAAGTGGTAGCGAGGGATCCAGAGGCATGACCGATGGGGCGTTGGGGGTCGACCGAGTAGGAGCATTGCCAAGTCTCACCCAGCCAGGTGATACCCATCACATACCAAAGATAATCAAATTCAGTACAACACTAAGTAAACAGACAATAATCTACTAGCAACAATCCATTACAACATTAAACAAACAAACAACAATAAAATACAACATTCAGCAAATAGTGACAATCAAGTACGTCCAGTGGAACAGTTTCTCCTGTCATGCCTAGTCTGGCCACAATGTTTACAGTGGCGTGATGCTCTTGGCTGGTCGGGTTCACGGACATCCATCTGATTTGGAAATCCTTCCTTTTCTATAACGACCACGGGAACAAGGCAATAGCCGCAAAGGCGCACACTCTAAGGTCCAATCACTCTCATCCCAATAATTTGGGCATCTAAGTGGATTGCAGAACCCAGTATATTGTTGCAACCAAACCTCTTTGTGATACACGCGATGAACAAGATCAAACATATCAATCACCATGAACACACAAAGCAATCATTGCTTACGTAAAGTCAGCATGCCCCCTTGAATTTCGCTGACCAAGAACAAGTGTGCCATTAAACTACGTTCTTATTTCCCATCTTCCATCATGCTTTCGCAATGTTGCTCGTACCTCCCAACGACATTTCATCCCAATTTGACTAACTCGACCTTGCAACCCATACGGAAATTTTCATACGGCATGTCATCTTTTCCCTTTACTTTAAACAACCACGAACTGTCGCACAGCTTCCAAATGCCACAAAGTCACAACAGTATTCAAATATAGCTTGCTATCAAACTTTATGCCCAAGCCGATATGTGTGGGATTACTCTAATTCTAATACCATGTGTTTTCTGCATTACCATCGAAAATAGGTGCACTATACCTCCAACTTCACTAGGTACAAACCAGAAACACTCTGACCTCGTATGCACATACTGTGGAACTGATTGTTCCCTACGCACTGTCAGGACATATGATTTGGTTGCAGCAAATATCTCATCATCACAAGAATCTTTATATGATTCATCACTAAAATGTTCAGAACTATTTGAATCATCTGCCCACGTAGGACAACGCAAATCTAAGCCACCAGAACCTATGTTCTCACTATCATTTGCTTCATTCTCCGGAACATATGTAATTTCTTCACCATCATAATTGTAGCTCAAATTTATACCTCCAATATTTAATTCATGACTCATCCTCAAATCCTCTTGCTCTAGATGTTCGTCCCTCCTAGACATCTCTGCTTCATAAGTATTGGTTGCTTGAAATTCTTGTTGAGTTTAACCGTTGCAAACTCAATCATCAGTTTAACTTAACCTGTTTCAACACCATCACTAAACATATATTGCATGCATTCTTCATCAAGTGGCATGCCTACATAGGTGTATCCATTCCCAGAACTATAAGACGTCTCCATATTATTAAAATTTTCTGTTGATGCATATTTATTCTCATTCTTTCACAAATCATCATAACTAATTCATCATATGAAATACTCTCATTCAATACAATGTATGCTTTCGAATATGGTGGGTCATAAGCAAATACCAATACCAGCAACCTAGATGATCTTATCACCTCAACATAACATCACATACAACGACATAATTCATGTAATTAATCCATAATTAGCATGTTTCTAAACATCTAATTATTCAAACTTAATCAAAATACCTAAACATATCAAATTGAAACATAAATTACTTAAACCCTAACTATACAAAAAATCATCAAAAATATGAAAATTTAACAATACAAGTAGAATTACATACATTTGGATGGTTTCAACAACAAATGGCGAAACAACACGAAGAAACATGCGAAATCGAGAGAAAATTTGAGGATTAAAGTTGTGATGGAATGAGCTTTCAGCAATGAATTGTAGTGTATATCATGAGAAAGACGCACGAGGGTGATGCGTATCCCAGAAGACACATGTCGCTCATGCGTCTTCCAAAACCATAAACAAAACGATGTTGTTTCGAGCTAGATGCATCAGCGTAACATGTCTTCACTTAAATGTATTTTTAGTTTTAGAAGTTTTTTTATTAAAAAAAAAAACTTCCATTTTGAATTTTTTTTATCTTATATTCACCTAGTCACCTACGGTTAGGAAAAAGCCAAAATAATACTGATGACAAAAATGTAATTAACCTTTTTTTTAATCATCCCCGACGTCTTAATCCTCTAACCTTTCAATCTCATTCCACTTTGACTTTTCCATTTCATTTCATTCTCCTTTTTTTTCCAATTTTGTTCTACAAAGAGTGATCAACAGAACTCATTTCTCCATTATTCCCATATAAAACTTATTGTAATATAAAAAGGAAGTTTCTGGAGCTGCACATATAAATAGATTTGAACATGGCGCAGTTCATTTTCACTACAATCCTTTGCTCACTGATTCGCTCCAACCCTTTTTAAAGTTTATCTGTTGGAGCATTTGACCATCACATACTGTTTCCAAATCAAAAGCTTTTTCTTGGGCAAACACTCTCAAGGCCAAGTTTTTGAACTGGGTTTTAGCTCACCTAGAAAATCTTTGAATAGATTCTTGGAAATAAGGTACAAAAGTACACCAGATGTTGTACTCTGGGTTGCAAACAGAAACCATTACGTCACTGCCTCACAAGCACCAGTTTTGATTAATCATGGAAATGGAAGTCTTGTTATATGCAGTCGCAAAAGCATTATCTGGTCGGCAAATCCATCATCGGTTGCATCAAATCCAGTTCTACAGCTGCAGTTCTTGTAGACAACACGAGAGACTACCTATGGCAAAGTTTTGGTTATCCAACAAACACCATGTTACCTGGAATGATAATGGTAGACGACAATGATACTGGTGTTGAAAGGTGTTTGATGTCATAGAGAAATCCGTATAATTCTTCTCCCCGTGATTTTGTTCAACAAGCAAAAATAGTTTCACTTAATTCTGCAAGACAAAAAGAGGAACGAGGAGAGAGAAAAAGAAGAAAGGAAAAAGAAAAGAGAGACGAAGAAGAAGAAGAAAAGGAAGAGGAAAGAGGATGTCAGGAGAAGAAAAAGAAGAGAGAGAAGGGCAAATTTTTAGATCTGGTAGGATCCACAAAAAGGGTTACCAAAATGGGAACCTTTTTTTTTAATTTCCCACAATGGGAAAAACGCATCTGGGAGATGTGACTTCACTTAAGTGTCGCATCTTGGGACATGCGACTTCACTCAGCGAAGTCTCACTCGGCCGGGTGGTGTGATTTTCAGCTCCACCCGGCCGGGTGGTGTGATATTCGGCACTAGAAGGCTGCACCCGGCCGGGTGGACATGCATTTCGGTACCACCCGGCCGGGTGGAAGCATCTGGAGAGACAGAAGG
>JAYDZE010221414.1:0-20428 GCA_034509125.1 Monilaria moniliformis
GAGAAGCTTCAGCAGTCTGGTTTCAAGGGTATATCTCTCGCAGGCAATGCTGCCGCCCAAGCTACACTCCTGCTAGGCATGTTCCCTTCTGATGGCTACACTTTGGTGGAGGACAACGGCGCCCTTAAGCTCGGTTGGAAGGATCTCTGCTTGCTCACTGCTTCTGCCTGGCGCCCCCCATAACATAACTAGCTGCCTGCATTTTCTTTTCTTTTCTCTTCAAACCATGTTATAATGTCACTACTCTTCGTTTTACTGCTCACAGAACTTGTTTTTTCAGCATAACATAGTTGCAAACATTTCCTATTCACAACCCCCAAACTATTAAACCGTACACTTTGGAGAGAATGCTCCACAATAAACACAAACATGCACAACATTTCTTCTCAATAAACAACTTATAATGCAGGAGCCAATCAGGAATCTTATATATACACAACTTTCAACCACCCACGAGGGTCAAATAACTGATACAACACAAATCAGGTTTAGAAAGAGACAAAGAAAAGGGGGGTGTGAAATTACAACTTCGTAGGCTAAACCTGTAAAACTGGACCAACTTTTGCAAGTAGAAATAGAACAAGTTCCAGTCCCAAAAGAAACGCATTGATGAAAAAAACTAGCATTTGTGATCTATTATTGATCTGCAGCAGGTACAACTGGAGGAATGCAGTCCACCCTGTATCGTATGACCTGTTCAAGCCAAGCAAAAAAATAAGGATAAGTTCAAGTAGTGCATGCATCACCCACTTCAGCGTCACCAAAACTGGTAAGAGGACTCCCAATGAAAGGCTCAAAGGAGGTGGGGGAAAGATGGTCAGAAAAAACATTTTTATACATTTTGAACCAAGTATATGTTATGATCAACTGAGTAAAGGGTAAATCTTATGTTAAGTTGATGACCTAGCTTAAGAAATTATGATTGAGCTATTGAAGGAATAGAATATGAAAACAGCAAACATTAGATAGCGAAAGACCATAGATTCAGTTTTGTTTTTTCATAAGTGCCAGCGTTCTGAAGCTGCGGGAAATTACAAATTAGTTCTGTCTTGAATTATTATTAGCAGCATGTGTCGTAAGATGCTTCAACAAGACATCATACAATGTACATGAAGGTATTGAATCAATTTAGCGCGAGAGACTATTATTTAGCAAACTGTATTCAGTTACAAATACTAACTATATATCAGGTGGCACCTGGAAAATGCTTTGACGTAATTATGTTACAAACCTTTTTTAAAAAGGTTGAATATGAAGTATCCCATATAAGCTTGTAGTCCCCGGAGCACGCGTGTGCAGAAGTTACCCTGCAACGAAGTTAAAACTTTTAAAACTCTCAGACAGCAGTATTTGAAATGATTGAAAAAAGAAAGCAAGACTCACTTGATCACTTCATAACGCCGATAAGGCAAGATCAACTAGAGTTCGGCAATAACCAAGGCCAAACCATAAACAACAGTCAAAATGAAGTTAAACAAGGGAGTAAATGAGGAAGACAGAAGGAGCAATGGAGAAAGTAATATACAATGCAAAAGAAATGGTGGATAGTAAGACTTAAGAATTGAGTTGTAACAACAAAAGAGCTTACAATTTTTCTCCCAGAGAGATCAACGCATTCTACACTGAATCCAATATCCTGCCAGAACATTATTAAAAGGAAAAACAAAATATTATTGACACTCCAAATGACATAGTCTAAGACAGTAAGCAAAGCCTAGTAGTGACTCAATTACATTTAGAGTGATATAGTGGAAATGATGCAGAATATTATGCATGAAGCCCTGTGCAATTACAGTCGAAACACGGATGACCAGTGTGCCGTCTCGTCTTCCAACCATTAAGATTAAGTAGTATGAGACACCAGCATACATATAAAGATGCCCCACATCATTGTGATAATAAAGGTTTCAAGGTTTTATACATGGGTATGATTAGCAATACTTTGAAAGGGAGCGATAAGCGCCATGTGAAATAGTTGAAGGGGCTAAACCAACATTATCCCTTCAAAATGACAATTTTTTTTCCTTCTTCAGAAGCCTTTCAAGACACCCATTATTTACACTTGCTCGGTTTTGTTCATGCTCCAAAATATATCATATAATCACTGCTCATCAATTTCCAAATTTCGAGGAAGCTTTTCAAGAAACCCATTAAATATGCAACACAATTTACAAAAATGCTGAAATGAGTAACATTAACAAATAGCAAAAGTTTGAAGAAGAATACCAGATTCAGTTTGCCCCGAACCAGTGAAAAATCCCAAGCAATGTATGAATTTATCGACTCCATTGTTAAAGTCACCTAAAAGAGCAGAAGACTCCATTCAGACATAAAAGGACAAATGATTCGCTAATTAATGTATCAAGCCAAATTTTAGCTTCAATTTCCATTGGAGTCATCACATTCGTGCAGTGCAGCTACATGTAAACGAGCCGAGCTTTTGGGCGTTTGAGCTTGTCGTAGTAAGAAGCGAGAAAGGCCTGATTGGCACCAACCTCGCCGTCGATACCATTTCCGGCGTCCAGACCTAAGTTGAGATTTTACACATACAATACACAATTGTGTACAATACACACGGACCTATATTGTATGTGCACAATACACACAACACACAATTTTACACATACAATAAACACACACTGCACACACACTCTAAATATATAGAAAAATAATATAAAATTACATAATATATACAAATAAAATATTTACAAAAAATATTCAATTAAAATAATAATATTAAAATTTAATTAATTTTTTTACTTATCAAACAAAATATATAAAATTACAATTCAATTTTATATCTATTATTTAATTTCACCAAAACTTACTATTACAATATAATTCCAAATTTATTGTGCGAAACACCCTAAACTCTAATCCCTCTTTGCGACCGTCGTCTCTGTTCCCTTGCAGCTAGCGTTGATGATTTCAAATTTTCGGATTAGGCAAAATCATATCCGAAATCTGAATGTTCACCCTAATTTTAGAATTGAATTCTATTCCCAAATTCTTTCAAATCACAATTTGAATTTTATAGTTAAAGTAAATATTTAGAAATTCAAATAACTATAAAATTGTATATCTCCATAGGGCGCGCACATACAACACACACGCACTACACACACAACACACACTTCACCCACACGCACAACTATACCGGACATAACACTGCACATAACACTACACTGGACATAATACTTCACACACACTGCACATAACATTGCATACACAATACACATTGTACATACACACAGAGAGCACACACAACATACAACTTTACATATACAATACACACTGCACGTACACAATTCTAAAATATTTAGAGGAATTATTCAATTAAAATATTAATGTTAAATTTTAATTAAATTTCTTAGTTATCAAACAAAATACAATTTTATATCAATTATTTAATTCCGTATTTACTGTGCAAACACCCTAAACTCTAATCCCTCTTTACGACCGTCGTCTCTCTTCCCTTGCACCGTCGTCTCTTCCCTTGCAGCTAGCGTTGCTACAGCCCTCGCTTTTATTAATCAACCAAGTCCAAAGCAGAAAACGGCGGCGATGACGACCGACCACAAGTTCAATCAAACCAACTCCAACAAGAAAAGAAAGAATTACCTCCCCCAATATGTAATTAATTACCCCTACTTCTCTGTTGTAATGTTGAACAATTTCAACTCATTGATTAACTTGCTTTTTGCCAGAGGCCAGTGAAAAAGGGTGCTTACCCATTACGTCCAGGAGTTGAGGGTTTCTTTATAACGTGTGATGGTGGGAGGGAGCACCAGGCTTCAAATGAAGCTATCAATGTCATTGAATCTGTATGTATGTATATATAATGAATCAATTTCTTATTTCATTTTTTTTTTCTCTTCACCTTTAGTAAAAATTGTGCCTTATAACGAACTTTATATTCCTATGCGGATTAAGAGTTGAGTGATTTAGGGTTTTAAGTTGTTTTCTTGGTGTTATGTAATTTTAGTAGTATTTTTGTTTGCAATTAAGGCGCTTTTTGTTCATGATTTTATAAATTTTAGGATACCTATATCTTTTGAACTGATCATTTCCGAATATTTTTGGTATCTTCCTGTACTGGTGCTGTCTCCGTGAGTTGATTGTGAGACCCAGTGTCCTTAAGTTGAAAACTACTGACTGCTTGATAATGGAGAAAGAGTTGCTTTTGATGATGCTGTTATTAGTTGTGCAGATGTTACTTTGGTAATTTTTCTATTCACATGACATATTGAGAAAATGCTCTAAAATTAAGGCCTTATGGTGGAATGCTTAAAATTTGTGAACATAATTGTGAAACGTGAACTGTTGGATGAATTCCAACAATGTAAAACTGCAAGCTAAAATTGGAGATGACAATGCCTTTAGGTTTATGGTCACGTTGCAAACTACAAAGTTTCTGCCAATCAATGTTGTCCCAGCTGATCTCCTATCATATTGCTTAGTTTGTGGTTTTAGGTTTTTGGTCATTGAGCCCTGCTATTTTGTCACGATACGGTACTTTTTAGCTTGGATCATGGTAGATTGAGGTCAGGGAGCATTTCTCATTGACAGAAATATGAATGATGCACTATTTATTAATTTTTCTTTTTTCTTCTTGTTAAAGCATGAAAGTAACAACGTCAGAGTTAAAGTTTCAACTTTAATATATTTGTTTGAAACAGTTCTGTGAAGAGCTGGTGGATGAAGTGGAGTCAAAAGTTGAGCACGCAGAACCACCTAAGAAGCCTTCAAACAAAATCACGAAATTTGCAGATTCAGATTCTTCTGGAAGCGACAATGATGATAAAGATTCCAATGAAGATGATGCAAAGGATAAAAACAATCTAGAGAGAGAGGTGGACAAAGACCAAAATGCTGTTGCCTCAACTGACAATGAAAATGATGAGGCAAGACTTGAAACTGAGAATGCTGTGCCTCTTGAGAACCGAGATATCAAAGAAGCTGAGGCTTTGGGGCCACCAGCTAAGAGGCAATGCTCCTATGCAGATGCCGCAAAAAGGGTCGAGACTAAATCCGTTGATAAGTTAATTGAAGCTGAGCTGGCAGAACTAGGAGATAAGAGCAAGGTGAGCACAAGAGTATACTTTATCTTTATTCTACTTTGTACCTCAATGCATCTGATTCCTTACTTATCCACATTCCTGAAATCTGCATTATAATTTCAGTAATGGAGTAAGGGAGTCAGCGAGTGCTCCTTTTCATTGATAACGTCTTTCTAACCTGAATCTTCTTTTGTGTTCTCTCTCTCCACATGTTTTCATGTGTATCACCGCTGTTTGGGTGATGCATTTATTCTTTGTGTAAGCAGAGGCGCTTCTGTAAACTTGACACTGGTTGTAATGGTGTTGTCTTCATCCAAATGCGTAAGAGAGAGGGAGATCCCAGCCCAAAAGATATCGTCCATCAAATGATGACTTCTCTTTCTGTAACCAAGAAACACGTGTCAAGGTTGATTCCTGACATGTTCTTTCCCAGTTTCTCAAAATATGTCCAGCATTTGGCATCACCCAGCTGAGAGCATGATATTTTTTCCTAGGTTTCTCTTAAGGCTGCTTCCAGTTGAAGCATCATGCTACACATCAGATGACGAAATCAGACGAGCCATCAAACCTGTGATCGAAAAGTATTTTCCTGTAGAAACTGAGAAACCGCATAAGGTAAATATGTTGCTTTCTAATTACTGTTTTGTTTTTGTGAACATTAACTAAGAGCTCAAATATTGATATAGAAGGGTCATACATTCTGTCTGTGTGAATGATCTTCAACGAACTCTTAAACTTTATGACCTTCCTCCTAGTGATAGTGCTTCTGATTTCATTATGTACGTGTGGATTGAAGCAAACCTCTTTACCATAAAGCAATAATGAATACGAAATGACAAGATGATTCTTATTCTTATTTGATTGTTTTTGTTTCAGTTTTCAGTTTTGTATGATGCTCGCGCAAATACTGGCATCAATCGTGCAAAAGTTATCGATGCAGTTGCCAAATCTGTTCCATCTGTTCACAAGGTCGATCTGGCCAACCCAGATATAAGTATAATGGTCCAAATTGTCAAGGTAAGAAAATTCAGCTTTGTTAAAAAAATCTGATTGAATTTCTCATATGAGCCAACGCAGCTGAGTTGAAAAGTATTATTCCTTCTGAGATTTGGCCATTATAGTAGTGCACCTACTGTCATGGCTAACTTAAAATCTACACTGTAATTGTGCTTGCTGCAACCATTGCTACATGCATAACAAGATGAGACTTGCATCTATCTGAACTCTTTTTTTGTGTGTATGTGTGTGTGTCTTTCAGACTGTTTGCTTGATTGGAGTTGTGGAGAAGTACAAGGAATTAGCCAAGTATAACTTGAGGCAGCTCAGCAGTACAGAGCAGTAAAATTAATATTTTGAAATTATGTAAGGTTTAGCTATGCAAATTATGTAAGGAATTAGCCAAGTATTACTTGCTGCATTATACATATTTGATGAACTAATTTAAGTTATTGTTGTTGATCCACATATGATTTTGGGCTAGGATTGGTTGAATATATGCCTCACTCTTCCATTTATATTCATTTCCACCATGCCAATTACCTTTAAGTAATAATTATGCCGAGTAACATGTTTGTCTTATTACAAAAGTAGTTAAATTTTATCTACTTATGTGTGAAACAGTACGTCATTGATGAACAAATACATTAATTATACTTAAATTTAACCCAATTTATTTTCATAGTGAAAAACTACATGAACTTTAATTTTTTAAAGTTGGGTCTGAATCATAATTTTTTGCTGAGTTCGCCAACAATCAGTGGCGGATGTAGGGGAGTCGGGAGGGGGCGGCCGACCACACCGACGACTAATTTCTCCTTAGGATCGACATAAAATTGTCATGGCCACCCCTCCGTCCGGATAGCCGTATCTGTAGGAGAGAAACTATTGCAAGAAGAAACGAAAGCTTTGAAAGTACTGAGGATTAATTATATTTAATTTTTTATCATTTTATTTCGTCCTTTCATTTTTCATTTCTGGATCCGCCACCGCCGACAATATCTTTGCTCGTCTTTTCTTTTGACAATTAGACTTGGCTATAAAAATCAATATATTGTAAATACATTATTTGCAAAAGACATTATAAAACTTTATAATATTCTGAATATTCTTTTCATGGTCTACTTATATAATGAAGTAATTCGTGCTTCCAATATGCATATAATAATATTTATTGCGCAACGTCATAATTTGCGAAATTTTATTTGTCGAACAATTTAAATATTCTGAAATAATAATTTCAAGCAAGATTTTATATTATGCTTTTCAAGATTTTTGGTTGACTTTTGAAAAACCGAGCATAGTAAAATAAGATTATAAAATTTCGAATCAAATTCGCTGAGTCAAACATTAGTCGTATTAGTTTTTTTTTTTTTTTCAGATTTGTTCGCTTGACCTTCGAACAAAACACAGATACTATGAATCCAATATTAGATTATTATTTTTTATTTTCCCAGACTTGTAAGTAGGGATGCCCGGTAAAATTTTAATCAACTTCAAATTTAAAAAAATTTCCAAACCCGAAACTCAGAATAGGAACCGCCAAAAACCGGCCAGCAACTGGCGGTTCCGAACCGGACCGCCGATTTCCAATTCCAAATCAAAACCGGCAATTTCCCTAACAGTTCGGTTACGGTTCCCGATACTCTCAGAACCACCGGTTCGGGCATCCATACTTGTGCCAATTAATATTTATCAATTCTATTTAAACTTTTATTAATTGTACCAATTATATCTCAATTTTTTCTAACTTATCAATTTTATCTCAATATTTTAAACTTGTATTAATTTTTATCATCGCAATTTCACTCAAACGGTAGAGTCGTGCCATGATGTATCGGATGATAACCTATTATTTTGCTTTAAAAAATAAGTCATATACATAAATATTAATATTTAATTTTTTTGAAATAATTATAATAAATTTTTAATGAAATTAATAGCAGAATTGATAATTCAAAACATTGAGCTAGAATCAATATAATGAATTAAAGTATTTATAAAATTAATAAATTTTAAAAGTTAATCATTAACCCCACGTGAATAGTGTCAGTCACATGGATTTTGGGATTAACCGTCGTCTAGTTGCCGGTTGCTTGACTTATTGTGACCGCAAAGAGGCGTTGCAGCTATCCTCCTCCGCCGCCAAGGGCTGCAAATTTGAAGTTCAATTATAACAATGGCGGCTGCGTACGAAAAGGTGATTTTGGGGTGGAGGATGAGCAGTATGGACATTGCGATTTCCCGGCGAACGCAATTCTCCTCGGTCATCCTCCACTCCTTTCCTTCTTCAACTAGGACTTCGATGACCATGAAATTGAGGTGTCGCTCCGCCATTGCGGAGGAGGCGGCGGCGGAGAACACAGGCATATTCTCTGTGACGCCATCCAGCGCCGCGGATTTTGATTACCTCGGCGAGAGCACCAAGGGCGACCTCAATCTCAATTCGTGTAATTCTGCTTTAAGTCTTTCTACTCGCTCATTTTCATTCCACCAAGCGATGCCGCAGCTTTACGATACTATTTGGTTATATTTGTAGCAATCAATGGAGATGCGGGTTTGGACGGACCTATTGAGGATGTGGCCAAAATGGAAGCTCAAGAAGCCGAGCACTTGCTTAACCACTTGGGCATTCCGGTTTCCCTTTTCCTCTATTCTTTATCAGTGTTCACTCGTTCTTCATACGATTCCGCATCCATTTTAGGCCATGTCATGATACCAATAACTAGATTCTGTCCGGAATTAGTGTCCCTCCGAATTTCTTTTTCTATTTATCTTTGGGTGATATAACATCGTCGAGCTTCAAAATAATTTCTTAAGTTCCTTTAGGGTACTAAAAAGTTAAGTTGATTACACACATTTTAGAAGCTTTGAAACATTTGTTGATGCTATAAGTTCGGATAAGTAGCCTTTTCATTTCATGTTATCATCCTGTATTTTAACGCATAGATAAGTCCTTGTCCTTCTAGTTAGAATTGTCGAGGCTGCAAAAACTATGCCAATTGTGGATTTTGTAACCACTACTAATAAACTAGTTTGCTATTACTTTCTGCTCGTGACAGTTGAAAACTTTAGTTGAATAAATTGCAACAGCTTATAGAAATATTGCCTCTTCCATAATTTATACTTAGTGCATGATTAACATTTACCATGTACTACTAGATTAGGAGACTTTATTGAAGCATTAAGCTTGTGCAGTCTTTTCAAAAGCATCATTTCAGAATAAAAGGTCACAAAGCTCCACACTTGCTCACACGAGCTTTTTTTGAAGCTGTTCACACAAGCTTTTTTCTTTCTTATGATGCTGGTATCTGCTGAATTTTAATTTAATGGGCATTCTGTAGGATCCATTTTCTGCTAGACATTCTGCTCGTGGCATTTTTTGCAGCCGGACACTTAATCTGCGTTCTATTAGTGCCATTGGCTATGACATGGACTACACATTGATCCATTACAATGTGGCGGTAATGATTCTTATGCTATTGCTGCCCCTAATCAGAGCTAATTGGCTGTCATTTCATGTGTACTTCTATGATTATTATTCCGTGAATTCTATGACCAAATAATTGTGTTTAGTGATATGCAAGTATGCAACTGCATCATGATGAACATAGCCACATGTTTATCATGAATATCCCTCCCAATTACTATCATAGATTCATAGTTGTCCTTCCTGACCTTCATTTTCATAAGCATAGATCAGCAATAACTAAAACCATAAAGAGTAAAAGCTTTTTTAATATGATTTGCCTAGAGTATGAAGTTGTATCTTTTGGATGTGGCATAATCTACATTGTAGGGATGAATCTTACCTCTCTAACGTTTCATCTTTTCTTTAACAATTTCTATAGTTATTACCAAAAAACATATCATCCATTAACAACTGCTAGCTTAAATTACTTAGGCTGGTATGCTTCTTACTTCACTTCATAAGTTTTTAAATACTTCAAAGCAATAATTGTTCTATCATGTTTTTGTTGTTTGTATCAAAGTGTGCTATTGAGTTGAAATTTTGAATGATCAGAATGATTATGTCTTTGCAGGCATGGGAGGGAAGGGCCTATGACTATTGTATGGAAAACCTGAGAAATATGGGTTTTCCTGTTGATGGACTTGCATTTGACCCAGAGCTGGTATGCTGTATAATTGTGTCGTATAACATAGTGCACTCTTCTTCTCTTATTGTTTCCTTTACCTTGCTTGTACTTGTAGGTCATCCGAGGCCTAGTTATAGATAAGGAGAAAGGGAATTTAGTTAAAGCAGACCGATTTGGGTATGTTAAGAGAGCAATGCATGGAACTAGAATGTTGTCTACTCAAAAAGTGAGGTGTGTCTCGATCTTTTCTTCCCTGCTTATTCAGTATTTGTTGTGATTGAAACATCTTTCCAAAGTCAATCTGAGTAAAGGTGACAAAATTATCAATCAGTTAGAGATCCAAGAAAGATTTTTTGAAGAACTATTATAATATTCACCATAATTTACTACTTCAATCTTTGATGACACAGCCTGAATCTTTAGGGTAGTTAAAGTTTCTTCTTTCCTGGCTTGGGTTGTTATTTTTGTTCTGGTAGAACTTAAGTGGAAATTCATATTTACCTATTGACTTTCTTTGAATGGAAGTGAGATATATGGGAGAGAACTTGTCGATCTACGAAAGGAGAGCCGGTGGGAATTCCTCAATACACTGTTCTCAGTTTCCGAGGCGGTTGCTTTTATGCAGGTAGTCAGCTTCCAGATTTTATATCATTGTTAGAATGTAATCCACTCTCAATTTCCTATGTCAGTGGTTGGTATGCCATCCACTTATTCGTATATAGTAGAATGTAATTCACTCTCAAATTCTCAATTCAAGAGGAAAATTAACTATTTCTTCAATTATTGTTACTTTATTGTTATTTTGTCTCACTTCGGGAAGGCAACTGCATGAGTCCTGTGCCTAGGCTCCATGAACTCTGTAAACCTTTAATAATCATGGTGGTGGCCAATAATGATTAATTGCAATTATGAGCTTCTATTTGTTTTTAATGTGCAAAGAAGAAGTCAGACGTGGGCTATTGAATGTTGTACCTTAGACTTGCATGGTTGATTTCTTGCTCTTAATACGTCAGACCTTTCCATTTGAAGTCTCACTAAAGATTTGCAAAATGAAAGCTTATAGTCAGGCACTAATGTAAATTCTCTAAGAACTATATTGTCATTGTTGGTATACAACGCTGTAGCACTTATTACACTTCCATATAGCTCAATGCAAAGTTGTTCTTACCTTGCTCCACCTGATAATTATTTTTACTAAGGCCTATAACTTATAAAGTTCTTGCTTTCAGTTGGTGGATAGATTGGATGAAGGTGCTATAGCCGCAGACCTTGGTCCACTTGATTATAAAGGGCTTTACAAGGTTTGATGGTGAAAGCATTACACGGAATTTGACTTTGTACACGTTACACTTCCTTAAACTTTATGTATTGGATTCAGGCCGTTGGAAAAGCACTCTTTAGGGCACATGTCGAAGGCCAGCTGAAGGTTTTTACGTTTTATGCTTTTTTCTTTTGAATAACCAGTTTCAGAAGCATCATCTAATAAAAGGATTTAATACAGAGTGAGATTATGTCCAAACCCGAACTTTTTGTAGAACCTGATCCTGAGATACCTTTGGCCTTATTGGACCAGAAAGAGGTATGTTGTATCCACATCTTACAAGCAATGCATGGTTCTTACTCAATGATTTCTATATTTGTGAAGAAATGCTTCTTAGCAGACTGATCCAGCTTATATGTAACAGGCTGGAAAACGGCTCTTGCTTATTACCAACTCAGATTACCACTACACTGAAAAGATGATGCAACATTCTTTCAATAGATTTCTCCCAAATGACATGAGCTGGAGAGATCTGTTTGACATGGTGAGTGGACCCTCTTGAGTTGCTATTCAATGATATATCTGGACTCTCTGGACCATCTACTTTTCAATGGTTAATTGAAAGTTGTTTGTTGTTGGTTGCACTGAATGTAACTATTGAAGTAAGTATTGATTTCTTGAGGTCCGAAATATGTAGTGACCTATTGTTTCTATAGGTAATAGTCTCAGCCAGGAAGCCAGAGTTTTTTCAATTGTCACACCCAATGTATGAAGTGGTGACTGGTGAAGGTCTTATGCGTCCATGTTTTAAGGCTCACACAGGTGATTGTAAATGATGTTTTAGAATATATATTGGTCTTTGATGTCATTCTTTCACTGTTTCTTTGATTAAGTCAGGAATTCTTTTACTATTTGCATGCACGGTGCACTGCTATCAGGCTGGATAGGTGTGGATACTGTTTTGGTTGGGAGGCGTGTTAGACTCCATTGATCAGTTTGTATTATGAGCTACCCATTCATTCTCATATAGGAATGACCTTTGTTCCTTGGACCCAATGGTTACTGCAATAGGAGGGTTATCTAGTTTTTAGTAGACTAATTTATTGTATGATACTTGCTTAAATTTAATTACTATTTATATTGAAACGTCTGTTTTCTTCTTTGTGCATCATATTGAAGTCTTAGAACAACTTTTACCTATTCATCTTGCATACCAGGGGGATTATACTCAGGGGGAAGTGCTCAGATGGTTGAGAACTCACTTGGCATTCATGGAGATGAAATTTTATATGTTGGTGATCATATATATACAGATGTTAGTCAATCTAAACTTCATCTTCGGTGGCGTACGGCACTAATTTGTCGAGAACTGGAAGACGAGGTTTGTAATTGTTCTTTATCTTTTAATCAAATGCTTCATGTACTACCACCATACAGATCCCCAGTTTTGACTCTCATTGCAGTATAGTGCTCTAATTCGTAGTCGAGGTCATCGTGCTGCATTGATAGAGCTTATAAATCAGAAAGAGGTCGTAGGGGACCTCTTCAACCAACTCCGCCTTGCTCTGCAAAGACGAAGTAAAGGATGTCCTGCTCAGGTAATTTGAGCACCTGTTTGAGAGGAATCATTGGCAATTCATTTTAGAACTCATGAACTTTAGCTCATGCATGCTTTAAGATGTTTCTTGTGTCTATTCTGGTATTAATGCTGATCTGCTGCAATTAGTGCTTCTATGTACTATCAATTCATGATCTTCCATGATTAATTTTTCTCATTGTCTGAAACTAATGGTTTCCATGAAAAAGAAAAACTGGACTGCATACTTGCGACCCTCTAGATAAAAATCTTAATATATAAGAGCAAAATCTACACAAGGTGAGCGAGTGTGAAGCCGTGCAATTAATGTGATAGAATTATTTATTTCAAACTAAAATCCTTGGTTATATCCTTGACTCTATCAGTGAACGGAATTCTTCTAGAGAAGATATACAATTTTCATAATTTGACCTTATGCATCATAAGAATTACTCCCTCTATCCACAAAAAAATTGCTCCTTTCCATTTATAGTATTGGGGTCCACGCAACTCACAAATATCTACCACACATTTAAAGTGGGTCCACTCAACTCGCAATATCCACCGCACAACCAACTATTTTATTAAAACCCATATCGTCCACAATAGGACAAATTTTTCGTGGACAAAGGAAGTACTTGTTATTATCAAATTGAATCTTAAAGGGCTGGAATTGTCATTGATGAACAATAAGTGAAGACGGTGTTTTATTTTGGAATAATAACATAAAAGTATTTTATTTGTGGTTATGGTCATCCATTGCAGATTATATGAAACATTAGTGCATATGCAGCTTGAAAGGATTTTTGCTGTGAGATATAATTATGTGATTATTTCAACCCAAGTATTTAATATCCCTTCAGACCCTTGCTGCTACTCATATGGAAGACAAAGAACTCGCCGAGAGCATTCAGAAGCTACTCATTGTGATGCAGAGACTAGATCATAAAATTGCTCCGCTGATGGAATCAGATGGGGAGCTCTTTAATACAAGGTTCTATTTGTGTCTGCTTCAAGTCGAATTATTGTTTCACAATCTGAACGGTGGCTCTTTATCCCGTTTCAGGTGGGGTTTTCTCTCACGAGCAGGCCTATGGGACAAAAGCCACATAATGAGGCAGATTGAGAAGTATGGGAAGCTTTTGTTTGGGTGTTTCTTTCTTCTTGTATATTATCATCATTCATCAATGGTTAAAACATGTTTCATTGGCAAAATTCAGGTATGCTGATATTTATACCTCAAGGGTCTCTAATTTCCTCCACTATACCCCTTTCATGTATTTCAGAGCCCAAGAACAGGTAATGTTGTTGGATGGATGTCTATTTTCTTTGTTATCTTATCTTGAATTTTGGATCATGAAATTCTAACTTGTTTTGAATTATTGGATGCAGTCTATTGCTCATGATTCCTATTCATTCCACCACCACAAGTATAATAATGAGGAATCAGCTTCAGATGAGTGATATGCTGCTTCTCTCCATTGTTGTGTGTATTTTTCTGCCAACTTGTGTATATTGGAATACAAGTGCCTAATTTCCATGTAATCTGTATTTGTGTTTCTTCACATTTAACTCTCAATCTTTGGATACAGATATGAAAGACGTGTCATAATTAAAGGAGATGTTGCCATCTAACCAAATATATTATATATTTTAAAATATTACTTTTTTAATGTATTATAATTTCCACAATAACATAATAGTATATATTCATTATTTGTTTATAACAAATAATATTAGTCAGACACTTAATACAAGTAGGGGTGAGCATTCGGTTTTTTGCCCAAACCGAACCGAACCGAACCGAACCGAAAAATTGATTTTTTTTAAAAAAAAATTAAAACCGAACCGAACCGAATTACTCGAAAAATCGAACCTGAAAAACCGAAATCCGAACTATGAAAACCGATCCGAACTGAAAAAACTGAAATTTCATAAAATTATCCGAAAAACCGAAAAAAAAATCGAAAAACCGAAAATCCAAAAAATATATGTATATATATGATATATATATATAATATTAAATATAAATTTGGTTTTTTGATTTTTTTTCGGTTTATAGTATATCCGAACCAAACTGAGCCGAAAAACTGAAATTTGTGAAAAATCAAAACCGAACCGAACCGAAATCCGAAAAAAAAACCGAACTAAATTTTAAATTTCGGTTTGATTCGATTCGGATATTCAGATTTCGGGTATTTTGCTCAACCCGAAATACAAGTATTATAACAAGTATCTAGTTAGTAATTTGATATTTTCTAACTTAAATTATTCATCGAGTTTAACAAGCCTAATTTTCGTAAAATAACGAGTAAAAAATATAAATGGGCTTTGTGAATAGTATAAATATAAATGGGCTTTGTGAATAGTATAAACACTTACTGATAATATTTAATAGATGTGGCCGAAAAATAAAGCACATGAATAGTATAAGATGCTGATGTCTTCATTCCAATATTTGGGTGAATACGGCAAAGAGGATATGAAAAATATAAAAATGAAGAAAGAAAGAGGAATTAGGATTTAGGAAGAGGCGGAGAAAATGATGTTGATGGAAGGTAATTGAGATGACGATGAAGAAGCTAAGATGGGCGACGGAAGGGGACTTCTGGGAGCTGGACTTGTCGACGCCGGCGACGTTGGACGGAGTGGCGCGGTCTGTGGCAGGGGAGCTTCCTCTTCCGCTGGGGTTGAGCCGCGGGGCGAGGCTGTCGCGCCCCAAACAGATTGATTTCCTGCAGCGCTTCATGGCGGCGCCGTTCGTCCCCTCATTTTCCGATGGAGGTGGTTTCTCTCTGGAGCGCCTCATCTCTCTCCCCTCCTTTGCTCGTGATGCCTGGTTAGTTACTTAGCTCGCTCCCAATTCTCGACCGCTCATTCATCAAAATCATTAATTATCTATCTTGCAGTTTTACCACATTGCTAGGGCAATTCAATGTGCAAAAGTTTGCATCTTCTCTCAGAAAATCGGAGAGCATTTGGAGGCACTTTTCCGACCCCCAATTTTACAGCCTCAGTTTGTGTTGGGAGTGGTTGATTACACCTCAAGATACGCTGCTGCTTACTTCAGAAGCACAAGCTGACCACAAAACTTCAAGGAAAAAAGCAATTCTTCATCACAAGGCAAGCAACTTATTAATTGATAATAATCTTGATCAATAACAACCATTAAGAAATGATGATGATGATGGTGATGATGTGTTTACTATTGAGAATTACCCTAGATTGATAAAAACAGTATAGGCAAATCCCTTCTGATATCCAAGGCCCTTGATAACTCCTATCATTTGAACTAATGTTACTTGATTTCATATCTCATTAAAAGGGTGGGATTGGAGTAATCTTGGTAATGGGGATAAAAAAATACTCAATCATCTATCTTATCGATCATGAAAAGTGAACGCCCCCTTAATGTGACGTTGTCTTATTGCAGTTTCCGAATCATAATCTGACCGTGGAGGCATCTTCTCCAGCACTTTTTGTTGACGATGATGGTAATTATTGGGATGTGCCATTAACATTGGCTATGGATGTGGCTTCAATATCTCCCCATTCTGCCACTAGCTATCAATTCTGCATCAGCCACAATGCAGGTTCTCCTCGACCTCTCACCCCAAATCCAATACCTCCTCCTCCCACTTTACTTCCTGGTCTCTCTGCTAAGTCTGCCTTTTCGTTCAACAAAAACTTTGACATTTGGAAGAGTGAGGCTCCAAAGGCAAGAATGGTGCTACCATATGATATACTGCTCTCAAGTCCTCATGTATCAGCATCAACTATCCTAGGTAATCAATATTCAGTTATCTTTGTTTCAAGGTTAAACCATACACATATTTACTTAACTTGGGTATGTGTTGAGAAGTGCTGCTTATCTTGAATTTGAACCAACCAAACCAATTGCTTGGACTTTTGATTTGTTCAATATTACTTGTTTTATTTTTGCTTAATAATATTTGCCTTCGTTTTTCACTTTAGGTAGTGTAATTGCTGCATCTCTTGGTGAGAATTCAATGATACCCCATAGACAAGATGAGGAGTCATTTAAGCTTTGTGCCAAAGGAGCAAATTATGCCGCTTCAGCTGATCTCTTTGCATCTGCATCCCTTTCTGCGCAGCTTGGAAATTTCCAAAAGCTTTTTTTAGACCTTACCCGCTTTCATGCACGACTAGATATACCTTCAGGCTCCAAATTCCTATATGGCGCCTCTAAGGTGGCTCGGGCCCTTTACAATTCTCAAGCACCAACTGTGGAAGCACTTCAGGCAATTACTCCTTCTGCCACCCTCTCATTTCAGCAGCAGGTAACCTTAGCTTTTGATTCTTGAGATTGGATACAAACTGCTTACCCCTTATTATTGTGCAAACTGCATCTCACTCTTATGCGTATGCTATGGAATTTGGTTTCATGGCGTATTACTATTGAATGTTATGATTATTTGTTTTTCATCTCCAAGCACATAGCGCAATATCATTAGCATATCCGAGGCCAATGTGCTGAGGGTAATAGGCACTGGAAAGCTTCAGCTGTTGTTTCTTTTGTGAAGTCATTAAGGCATAGTTAGCTTTAATTTCAGCTCATGGAAGTGGGCATGTGGTATTGTTATGTAGACTTGCAAAATCTGTGCGCTGAACCATATGTGAAGCTTATGTTGGCCTCTCCCTTTGTAAATGCAGATGGCTGGACCTTTCAGCTTGAGAATTGATAGTGGAGTGAGTGTTGATCTGGAGAAAGACTGGTACTTGAATGTGAATGATCCCGTATTTGCTGTTGAATACGCGTTGCACATTCTTGGGTCAGCGAAAGCTGTAGCTTGGTATTCCCCAAAGCAAAGAGAATTCATGATAGAGCTCAGATTTTTTGAGACTTGAGGAGACAGAATTAGATGCTTACTTTCTTGTATTTTGGTAGTAGCCTTTGAAAATCTCTTGTATTTGGTTAATGCACCACATCAATTTTTCTATCTAACATGGAATTTTCATATTCTTTTAATTTTATTTTTTTTAAATCTCCAATCCAATATTGACTTTTTATGAAATTTTATGAAACAAAAACTAATATAAAAAAGGATAAAACCATTCTCGTAAGTCCCAACAAAAAATATCATTTTTCGTCATTACGGAATGATTGAGATGGCCAATTTAATTTAGCTAATAAATAGTTTATTTAATTCAATTTGGCCAAATAAATAGTTTTGGTTAAATAAATTGTTTCTTCAATTCAATTGGACTATTTTTTTTCTATTTAATAAGAAAATAATTTTGAGTACTAATCGAAATTTTATTTGATTCATTTGGATCTTAAAATTTTCTTTTATATCCTGAAAATGACTATTCAAAAATAGCTTATTTGAATGAAGAAGCTATATAAAAAATAGTTTTTTCACATATTATTGATTAACAAGAATCAACGGCTATGATTTGTGGTAGGCGATATCGGTTAATGGGCTACTTCCCAACCAGACCGGAAGAGGGCCATCTCTCTCCGGAAACCCTTTTCCTCCGTGGTGGCATCAACATTGTATTCCCGCAAAGAACACTTTTTTATTGCAGGTAAAGCTTGCTTCCCCTATTTTGTGACTGATTCTCTAGTGTTAATTTTTAAGTTTTTCTCTTCTTTTCCGCTGATTTTGGTTTAGTTTTCAGCATCTCGATGTTAGCTTTTTCACTCTATTTCTGGTGAATTTTGAATTTCTTGCTGGTGCGTGGACCGCCCTTTTATAGATTTTCCTAGGTTCTGTTTCTTGGCTGCCAATTTCATTAATACTTGATCTTTTTACTGCTGTGTTTAGGTGATTATTACTATTATCTTGTGTAGAATTTGTGGTTGAAATCAATTGTCATCTGCTGGTGTTTTGGTTATGGCCACTAAGAAAATCATAGGCATATGCCAGTCTGGTGGGGAATTTGTGACGAACAAAGATGATGGGTCATTATTTTATACTGGTGGGGAAGCTTATGCCCTAGACCTCGATCAGCAAACCCTATTGAAGGATTTTAAGCATGAACTTGCTGAAACTTTCCAGTGCTCTGTTGATGGCATGGCAATCAAATATTTTCTCCCGGGTAATAGAAAGACCTTGATCACCATATCTAAAGACAAGGATCTCAAGCGTATGGTTAACTTCTTTAAGGACTCTGATCAAGTTGAGGTCTTTGTAATTGCTGAAGAAGCCGCTGGTCGAAATGTTTCCAACATGCCTGCCACTGCCAGTAGGTAATTCTACTCTTCAACTACCTAATTATATCATTATGTGAGGTTTTCTGTATTTTAATCAACAGCTAACTCTGATTTTCATTTTCATGAATTGTGCAGGTCAAGCAGGACAACTGTGTCCGAGACAGCAGCAATTCCTTCTGATGTTCATTTGGATCTAATGCAAACTGATGATGCAATTGTTTTGGATGAGCCTATTGAAACTATGCAGCTTGCTGCGTGCTCTTTTAGCAATGAAGAGAAGCATCGGAGGGCAGCAACTCAGTGGGAGAATATTATCACTGGTGTGGACCAAAGATTCAACACTTTTGCAGAGTTTCGTGAGGCTCTTCATAAATACTCTATTGCACATGGATTTACATACAAGTATAAGAAAAATGACAGCCATAGGGTGACTGCCAAGTGCAAAACAGAAGGTTGCCCGTGGCGCATATATGCATCGAGGTTGGCGACCACTCAATTAATATGCATTAAAAAGATGAATCCTGAGCATACTTGTGGGGGAGCCACTGTGAAAGCTGGCTACAGAGCAACTAGGGGGTGGATAGGAAGCATTATAAAGGAGAAATTGAAAGTTTCTCCAAATTATAAGCCAAAGGACATTGCCAGTGATATCAAGCGCGACTATGGCATTCAATTGAACTACACGCAAGCTTGGCGCGCCAAGGAAATTGCAAGAGAGCAGCTTCAGGGGTCATACAAAGAGGCATACTCACAGTTGCCATATTTCTGTGAGAAGATAATGGAGACCAATCCAGGTAGTCTAGCTGCATTCAGCACTAAGGAGGATTCGAGCTTCCGTCGTTTTTTTGTATCATTTCATGCCTCAATAGCTGGGTTTCATCAGTGCCGTCCTCTTCTTTTTCTTGATAGCACTCTACTCTACTCAAAATATCAAGGAACCTTATTAGCCGCGACAGCTGCAGACGGGAATGACGACTTCTTTCCTGTTGCATTTGCTGTTGTTGATGAAGAAACGGAGGATAACTGGCATTGGTTTCTGTTGCAACTTAAATCTGCTCTCTCAACATCAGAACAGATCACGCTTGTCTCTGACTTCCAGAAAGGCATAAGGGAGTCGTTGCTTGATATATTTGGCAAGGAATGCTATCATGGGTATTGTGTACGTTGTCTAGCTGAAAAGCTTAACAAAGACCTGAAAGGACAGTTTTCTCACGATGCAAGACGCCTCCTGATCCAAGATTTCCATGCTGCTGCATCTGC
>JAYDZE010221525.1:0-20426 GCA_034509125.1 Monilaria moniliformis
ATTTTTATCCTACTTTCTATCTTACCTACCAAACAACATACTAAAATTTTTATCCTTATCTCTAACCCAAATTTTATTCTAAATACTAACATGATTTAACTATTCTACACTATCCTAACATAAGAACCAAACGGCCCCTTAAAGACGACTAATTTCGATACGGACATAATCCGTCACAAATTTCTCACTATTCATTGACAATGACGGATTAACTTGTTTTAACAACAGAAAAAACCTCACTACCCAATTTTTTTGTAGTGCGTCGCTTTTTTCAGGCGATGAATCTTGGCTTGGTTGGCTACTCTGCTATGTTGACGTTGGGCTCCCATCCAAAAATTAATTTGTTGAAGAACCCCCCCCGCGACTCACCATGCCGGCTAACTCAAAGAGATAAACACATAAAACGGAGAAGATTGAACATCTAATTAATCTATTGCATTGAAAGCACAATAATCCATCAGTTCAATAGTTTTACTACCTTCAACAGATGTAACAGCAGAATTGAGTCTTACATTAAAATAGCTAGCACGAGCTAGGTATACACAAGCTAAACCTACGTAAACCTTAAACCAAAAGGATGAGAAAAATGTAAGAAACAAGAATACGCCAGTAAAAGCAATCACCACTGCACAATTAGCAACACATTTCACTGCTGAGAGTTGCTCTTCTGTTCCTTGATGAGGAAAATGACCATTCACGATGAAATCGGTGAGCAGCTGATCCTTTAGTAGGAAAGCATCCATCAACCACGTAGCAGCTTCGTTTTTAGTTGAGGGGATATGCTGCAGAGGGATGCGTCTAATATGCATGTGTACTTTAGAAGGGTCCGCACCGAATACGTTGTCCATGAAAGAAGAGCATCGGTTCTTGTATGCTATAGTTACATCATAAACTGCCAATATATGGCATCAAGATGTGAGTTTATGAAGCTGCAAGATTATGACAGACGAGTATTTGATGGATTGATTAATTTCGAAACTTGTTTGATCATTTAATCTTTCAAATTCTATCCTATCTCACAAAGTAAACTCCCCTGTAGGCTGTAACAATTAAAAGGTGATGAACCTGATATTTAAACTTCCACTAGGTCGCAGAGTTACATTGATCTACTAACTATGCATCAAAGGATGCATGTATATATGAAGTGACAAAAAATGTAGTAAATCGAACATGTTGAACTCCTTCTTGAGCAAGTGACACCAACAGTCGTGTATGCAAATGCCAAACAGAAGAAGTGACACTGACAGTCGTGTATGCAATGCCAAGCAGAACCATTACAAAACTAACTCACGAGTCAAGATCATGGAAAAGGTTTTTTGCATTAGGCCATGATTACCAATAACATTTCATGATAATTATAGAGAGAAAACTAGTTGATGAAGGCATATTGCACTAGATCATAATTATCAAATAACCATCCCATATTATTAATCAACACAATTGAGATGAAAAGCCTGCATCCAGAGAGCCCCTCAAGATCTTCAAGGAAGCATTGGAAGCAAGACATTTTTAAGTATTGGCAATCCACCTTCCTTAGCAAACTTCTGACTTCTCATGCACTTCTGTTCGCTGCATAAAGCAAGAGGGCAGTAAATCAGAAATGTCATCAACATCAAACTTTACAGTTCTTCCCAACTCTCTCGATTAATCAACAAAGATGATATCCAATTGTTTGAAAAAACTGTAGCACACACTTTAATAGCGAGGAAACAAGAGAAAAGCAGTGGCTTTACGTATAATCTGTTCCTTCAGGGAACACAGCAAGAGCATCTTCTGCATTACTGGTTCATCAACTTCCCACTTTCTCTCCACTGGGATGAACTCTAAAATGTGAAACCCCCAGCCACAAATCGGCAGCTTCATCAAGCTGCTCTTGAGAACATACTTAATGTATCCCAAACATCCTTTCCATAGCGCAAAATCCCATAGGTACATCCAATTAACCTCAGTTCTGTGGTTGGAGATTATCAGAACACGCTTTTCCACCGGAACTTGATCACCAGAAAAAATAACCCTGGTTTTGTTTATGTTCTCAAACAAGAATGGCCAGAAGCCGATCCATAGGCAAAACAAGAACGACACAGCTTTTCTACTGCAGCGCACACTGAATAGGTGTAGGATAACAGTAGCTGCAGGTGCGAAATACACTAAGAACATAGACGCAGTCAAAAGATATACTGCTAAACATAGCAGACCCCTGAAAATTCTAAAAGGAGTCAGTGGGAAGTGCTTCAAGTTTTGGGTAGATTCATGGGACTGATTAATCTTCACTCCATGTTTGATTGAATTAGTCTTCACTCCTTTGGCCAGAAAACAAGCACCAGACAAGAGAGCTTCTGTCCATTCAAGATATTCTTCTCTTTGAGTTTCTCATGACCAGACTGTTGATCAGAGCCATAAAACATTACAAGTCCATGGAGCTCACATCTGCAACGAAATCAGTATCTTCATCACCATTTAAATTGCAAATCCACAGACAGCTCGCTGAATATTTTGAACATCTGATTAACTGAATAAAAGCAGTGCCTCTTTGGACGCTTTTGCCACAAACAAGATTCTCAATTCTATAATGATATTCCATCTCCAAATCCAACCGTGATGTTGCTACCACATGTCTTTTAAAATTTCCTTCACTTTATAGTCATTTTCAGTAGACAATTATGGAAATTTTACAAATACATGTGGACAACCCCATGACCGAATCAGGAGATGATGATGTATCAAAACAAAGCTAGTGACACGATTTCCTTTTTGTGTAAATACTTTGCACCTCAAACACCGAACCTCTCAAAGAAGCCAGATATTCAGTTTTTACCCCAAATAGAATTCATTGAATGCTCAATAGTCAATAACGAAAGAGCAGCGTGCAAATGAAATGGCAATGGCAATATCAATATCAATATCATATTTGATCAGACTTGAGGAGAAAATGAAACACGCCATAACATATACACCAGCTGTCAGCCGACATCATATTTTATTCCAAGTAAATCGTTTTTTATACTGCACCACCTCCTCATATCATAAACTCTAATTTATCAAAACCCCTCGACCGCGCCAACCGTTATGTATTCCCGATCAATAAATACAAAAACGAAAGTCACCGCAGCGAATTCTTGGACCGCATTCGTTGAATCGCCAAAAAACAACGATTCCGCAGAAACAAACATCATATATTAATACAATCATCTAAAACAGGGGAAACGCGCCAAGTAAATCACGATTACTCAACGCGAACACCGACAAGGAGATAAAAATCCATCATTTCTGAATACTTTTTACACGGTTCTTACGCATATACCTGATTTAGAAACGACGAGATTTGAGTTGCGATGCATGGAAGCAGAGAACGGTGAACTTGTAACCTGTAATACATATATCCAACCGATACAATAGGAACTTAATTAGTGTGTATGCATATGTAATATAGTGTTGGTATATGCGTAGAGACATGGTTTCTAGAAACCTTGAAAATGTTTTGGAGAAGCAATCTGGCGTGGACCAGCCTATGCCTATGCCTATCGTTTTGGAGTAATTTTAGCGGTTGGCCAAGCATAATTAATCTTGCTTTGCTTACATTTCAATAATAATTAAACATCCGAGAGTCCACACTCTCCTTCTTAAACTAACGCTCATTCGATAAAATTTCCTGGACAAAGTCTAACCGCCTGCAAATGATTGGGAACGCAGCCACATAACTGCATCTCCCTCAAAATCTGTCATTAAACATATACACGCTTTTTGTTCAATTAGAAAATTTGAACAAAAAAGTTTGACAAACTACGTCAGTCAACGATCAAAACTCCAACTGCGTGGATCCATCCGCTAGTAGCTCGCCACGTGGTCCGTGAAATTTCCGAGTATCCAATTTACTCCTCGATTTCGAGTAGGCTTTACTCCTCCGTTCCTTTCCCCCAAAGCAAGATTTTCGTTCGTATTCGGTCATCTTCTATTCGATCTGTCGGCGTGGGACTCTCTCCTCGATTAAGGTTTCTTTCTCTCTCTTTATCTCTCTCTGATTTGATTGGTCTTGATCTGCTCAGTTTTACCATTACAAATTTCATCCATATCGGGGGTTTAAGATTCAAAGACCCAGTAATCGTGTAAAATTATTGAAACTTGGATCACGAATTTGTGAACCCTAGCTTAGAACATTTAGAATTTGCGTTTTGGTGTGTTTTAGTTTTAATTTGCTGACTGAATTTACCTTTTATCTTGTCTATTTATCCATGGGCATTCAGTATATGTAATTTTCAAGCTATGTGATTGTGGGGTTTTCTTTTTTCGTACCACTTCGATTCGAGTTTTAATTATCTATTCGTGATTTCATAGGTAGTTTGGTGTTTTGAGGTCAAAATGGAGGGTGGGTTTGGGGAATCGATGAATAGGCAACCCCCAAGCCCTTCGTTTGCAAGCAGTAGCAATAACAATAGTGATGCTGGAAATTTTGAATGTAATATTTGCTTCGATTTGGCTCAAGACCCTATAGTTACTCTTTGTGGTCACCTCTTCTGCTGGCCTTGCCTGTACAAATGGATTCACATCCACTCGCATTCGCATGAATGCCCTGTTTGTAAGGCTCTTATTGAAGAGGAGAAGTTGGTTCCTCTATACGGGCGTGGAAAGAATTCTACCGACCCTCGCTCTAAGTCAATTCCCGGAATGGAAATTCCACATCGGCCCACAGGTCAAAGGCCCGAAACAGCTCCCCCACCTGATCCAAATGCTAATGCCAATGCGTTTGCACACCAAGGATATGGATTTATGGGAGGCTTTGGCCCCTTTGGTGGTTTTGCACCTGTGGCTAGTGCTAGGTTTGGAAACTTTACATTATCTGCAGCACTTGGGGGACTATTGCCGTCATTCTTTAACATTCAAGTGCATGGATTCCCAAGTCCCAACTTGTATGGAGCAGGCCATGGTTTTCCATACGGGTATCCTAATACATTCCATGGTGCACATGCTCAGGGATTCCCTCATCATGGCAACCAGCAACAGCAAGCGGATTCCACCTTGAAGCTCCTATTGCTGCTGATCGGCTTCAGTGTGCTTCTAACTTTAATTTGGAGTTGAGGTAAATCATCAGTTGGTGCTTGAATTTCAACAAATATCAGTTCGTTCCTGTGTATATGTTAGTGCATTTCTTCTATGCGAGTTCTATTTATTGTATCCTTCACTTCTTTTTGGTGAGACAACTTTAGTTTTAAATTTATAACATCTGAAGTGTTATTAATAATTAGCTGTTTAGTAAGTTTGTTTAAATGTATGCTCTGCCATTTCTGAAATATACGGTGTATCAAGGAACAGAGATTGCATTGGAATTTAGTGATGAGGTGAAGCATCATTGGAGAGTTACAGGTTTGAGGTTTCTTTAGTTAGCAGTTTGACGTGGTGTCATGATCTGCATCTTGAATGTTAGGGCATTGCTGTTGTTGATAGGTACTCCAATTTCAGTTCTATTGCATTTGAGATCAGTCAACACTTGTATAGCTCAATATTTTGTATTCCAAATCACAGCAATCTAGACTCAATTCTTAGATTTTTTTTGTGGTTTGTCCCAGTGATACAAGGTTCCATGCCATCTTTCATTGGTTTTTTATCTTCACTTATTTTGTTGGCTTTTATTGAAACAATGGACTCTTTCAATTAAACTCACTCACAAATTGATTTCAGATTGTCCCTGGATGCATCAATTGATAATGTTTGATCTTCTTTAATAGATTTTGAATAAGTGGCAAAGAATATTTATTTGGTTATAGGAGTTATTGAGTACAAAGCTTTGAAGATGAAGGAAAAGAACATCAAAGAATACAAAGCTTCGAAGTTTTCTTATCTGGGGAGAACATTTGGGGGTAGGAGGTTTGTGAAGATAATCAGATCTCTCTGATTTTATGATCTCTTACCACAGTTTTTCCTCATTCTTTTAGATTTTCCTCTAATGTGGTGACCAGAGGGGATGAAAATGATCGTTTAGGCCTTTTATATGTATCTTGAAGCGTTGCTGTGCCCAGAGGACGAGCTCTCTGTGTTTGACAAGATAAACATACATACATGCTCTATTGAAAGTTGTTCCAACCACCTATCCCCTTTTCTTTTGTTTTTTGAGTTGATCAGGTCTCCTATTCAGAATGCCTGATATTTCTTCTCTCTTTCAGCTTTTCTCTCTTGACTTTGACAGTGAGTCCGCTTTTGTTAGTGTGATTCGTTATCCTGGGAAAAAGTAACAAGCAAACAAACAATTGGCATCTTTCTGCAGTGACTTTTAAGTTCCTTATTGTCCTATAATTATTTAGAGTTGGGTTGGGTTGTTGACCTATTAAATTGAAGCAGCCAAATAAGATCCATAGCATAAATGTGCAGGTTGCTTGTTGCGGAAATTTGACAAGTCCTAATTGTCCCTTCGTTAGCTGGGTTCCAGAAGTATTTTCATATTTTCTGTGAAAAAGTTTGGCAAATTTTGGATTTTTTAGTGGTTAGAATTTCACTCCTAATTTGTTCGATTATAGGATGCTAGTTAACTTTTGAGGTGAACGAAAGTAAATCAAAGAGCTGAAAATGCTTTGAAGTTCATTGTATCGGGAAATCAATCTGAAGGGGGTTATGCTGGTTGGATGTTATATTTTGAGTTAAAGCGATCGGATACTAAGAATTCGACTCAATAAAATAAAATATGATGTTTGATAAGGGTGCTTAAATGGTTAATCGGTTATTGGTTAACCAATAATCGATAATTTAAATTTCGATTCAGTTTCGGTTCTTCAATTTTGGTCTAATCGGTTATCGGTTATAACCGAAGAACCGAACTAAACCGAATTCAATATTAATAATATTAATTCTATTAGCAATTCATATTAAAAATGTATCTAATTTAATGGATTGAATGCCTTTGTTTCAAGTAGAGGTTCGCGTGTTCGACCTTTGCTTATGTAATTTATTTTGCATTTCAAGTTTTGTAACCTTATATAAGGCAAACAATTCCCCAAACCAAACCATAGCCGCCTCTTTTTTTTCTCTCTCTGGAATCTGAATACCACCGCCACCCATTTATCTTCTCCCCCACCACCTCTGCTCCTTCTTCTCGTTCTCCTAACCGCCTTTGCTCATTCTTCTCCTCGCCCTTTTTTCCCCCCACCGCCTCTGCTCTCTCTTCTCCTCACCTCGCCACCGCATCTTTTCCCCACGGTCTCTGCTCTAGAGATGAGCAAAATATCTGAAATACGAATATTCGATTCGAACCAAATCAAAATTTAAAATTTAGTTCGGATTTTCGGTTTGGTTCGAATTACATTTTGGTCAAATTTCATATTTTCGGATTGGATATATTAAAAATCGAATAAATTTGAAATCCGAAATGTCAACATTCAATACATACACGAGATTGCCCCATTGTCAGCAAATATTGGCCTTGTGACAGCATATATAAACATGATTTTTTGAATAAACTTCTTACTTTTTCATGTCCTATGTGGCTCATCTTCCTTTGGTGCTAAGTAGAATCTCTGAGAGGTTCTAGTCATGTAGATACACTTCTCATTAATGTGTATTGTGTAGTGCGTGTTCCTGAATTTAATAATGTTTAGGATTTTGTCTAGTTCTAAGGCTTCTAGGCGAATCTCAACCTTAGCAGCCTATTTGAGCAGTTAAATCAGGCCGTATGGCTGATTTTTAGGCTATGATCATGCATATCTTCACCCATCTCCCAACGGTTGACTTATATCATCCTAAACCAACTGCTACCCTTCTTATCGTGCCTATTTTTGTATAGTGTACGCTTGACATTAAACTTAAATCTGGGACTGGAACTAAACGTGTACATTTTCTGTTGTTTTTCTTACCACTCACCAATTGAACAACTTTGCCTTTTTCTTGTTGCTTTTTTGCAGTAGCTCAATATTAATGTATGCTTCTTCGTGACAGTGCAAACTTTTCTTCAACCTCGTTGGAGATGCCTTGTAGTCGTGTACCAGAAGAGCATGCTCCAAGGATGAAATAAACCACTTGATTAATGTTCTCCATTGTTGCTTCTTTCTTTCCCACTATTTATAGGCTATAATCTAATTTTTTGGTGCCATTTTTCAATTGACTCCATATTTTTAATGCCGCCATTTTCAATAAATTTTGACTTGAATTCCATTCAATATTTAATCCAGTTTATTCTGCCGCCAAGTTCAATAAGTCACTAAGTGTAAAATTGCAAACGTAAAACTTGGATTAAAAACAAATTTGAAAGTGCATATAAAAAAATCAATAACAAATGTTTAGAACAAAAATCCAAAAAACTTGAGTAAAAAATGAAGAACAACAAAAATGTTTATTTTGTTAATTCAGCTTATATTTAAAAAATGAAGAACAAAAATTAAAAAGTCTAAGTAAAACATCCCCTTAATGTGTTGAATTTATTGGAAACAAATTTTGAAGAAGTTTGGAATAAAAATAACTAAATAAAATAAATTGTTTTATTTATATTTCATTATTAATATATGCAACTAATAAATTCTTTTTCTAATTAAACATCCTAAACATAAATTTTTTTATAATTCTATCATCCATCAAATATGACATTTTTTGGAAGACAGAAAAAAGTATTTATATAATATAAATCAAGCAAAAGAAGGATAAGTAGCTACTCCAACAATTCAGCCTACGCTTGCTTCCTTTTTAAAAAAAATTATTAATGAATTGAAAATCAATACTCTTTATGTATACTGGCTTTTTTCTTCATATGGTGCAATATAAGATAAAAGTTTCCATTATGATAACTTTTTTTTTTTTAAATTCCATGAATGGGTAAGACGCAAGACCATCTCGTGTCTTCACTTAAGTGAAGACGCATGATGGTCTCGCGTCTCTATAACTTGCAAGACTGTTTCACATCTTCAATGAAGAGTACGTGGTGTAATGGTTATTCCTTTAGCCTTACATATTGAAAGTCCTGAGTTCAATCCATGATTGTAATTCATTATTATTTTTGTTATGATGGTCTCGCGTCTATAAGACGCAACAAAAAGGTAAAAAAAAAATTGTTGCTATCAAAAATTGAACTCAAGACCTTTAATATATAAGGCTAAAGGAATAACCACTACACTAAGGAATAATCATTGCACCACATGCTCCTCATTGAAGATGCGAAACAGTCTTGCATCTTATAGAGACGCGAGATGGTCTTGCGTCTTACCCATTCATGGAATTAAAAAAAAAAAAAGTTCTCATATTAGGAACCTTTATTCATACATTTCACCATATGGTGAAAAAAACCTATGTACACTACCATCATTATTTTATTTAATAATTTTCAATCTGATATTATTACAAATTGCCAATGGTATATTCAAATTAGTATTTGCTTCTATGAGATGTGTTTTCGAATTATACATTCTTTAACTTAATTATTTCACTTTACATTTTTTAAGAAATTGTTGTAAATAATATTTGTTACGCAACATAAATTGAATAGTAGTAGTAAAAGATTATGAATGAATAAGTTGGTGTATTTTAAAAGTGCAACCAAATTAAATATTTTGTGAGAAGATGAAGTGTATTTTAGTTGTTAAGATGTTTCTTCTTTAATTAATAAATTAATATTGCAATTTGCTTGAAATGTGTGTGGTGAATTGTAATTGAAAAAAAAAAACATCTTATATTTGAAACTGCTTCAAAATGAAACTGCTTCAGAAAAAGCGTTTTCTGAGGTCAACTATACATTTTTTTCTCTCAAGAGCGTGGTGGCATTTCAGCGACTCTCAAAATATCGACGCCTATCGTCTTCAACACAGTCCGCTACTCTTATCACAGTAGACATCAATGGCGCTGGCCACCAAACCCCTCTCCTCTCTCTCTTCCCTCTCCTCATTCTCTACTTCCCACCCCATACAAAACCGTAACTCATTCCTCGTTCTTCCCAAATGTCACTCCCGCGCACTACCTCCTCCTATCATATGCAAATCCACCCAAACCGACGCCGCCGACTACCCGCTGTCAGCGACCGAACTCGACGGCGCCGGAGCCGCCGCCCCAACCAGAGGTGACCTCTTCCTCCAAACACACCACTCTTCAGCCGCTTCCTCCGCCGTTCTCGAAGAAATAAGGAAGAAGAAGAAGAAGGAGAAGAACTTAGACAAGGCCGCGAAATTCTCTTCCTTCAGTGGCCCTAGCTGTTATGGCTGCGGCGCCCCTTTGCAGAAATCCGAACCCGATGCTCCTGGTTACATCGAGCCCGAGACGTATAATTTGGTGAGTTATAACGTTGTGGGAACAGCCTGGCCTGAATTTATGGTTTGCTTGAGCGTGTATGTGTTATTTTTTGCGTTTACAGAAGAAGAAGCACAGGCAGCTACAAACAGTGATATGCGGGAGGTGCCGGCTTTTGTCGCACGGGCATATGATCACCGCAGTTGGTGGCAATGGAGGGTATTCCGGTGGGAAACAGTTTGTCACTGCGGAGGAGCTTCGGGAGAAGCTGTCGCATTTGCGCCATGAGAAAACGCTTATTGTGAAATTGGTAATTGTTTTGTAATTGTGGTGACTTTTATAGCTTGTTTCAGTGATAATAAGATTGCGTGTTTGTATTGTTTTATGTAATTGGGGAATTTGCGGGTAATTGTACATAGGTTGATATAGTGGACTTCAACGGCAGCTTCTTGGCTCGCGTGCGTGATCATGTTGGTGCAAATCCTATAATACTTGTCGTGACAAAGGTAGCTTCGAAAGCTAGTCTTTGCTGCCCTGAGTGGTTCCGTTAATGTTTTTGTATTACCCTGTTTTGAATGTTTTAAAGATAGTTATGACCTTTTGTCATTGATGGTTTTAGATTGATCTTCTTCCAAAGGGAACTGATTTTAATTGTGTTGGTGATTGGGTTGTGGAGGCGACAATGAAGAAGAAATTGAAGTGAGTTGTATTACATTAGCCAGATATATATTTGAAGATAAATGAGCTATGGTTTGCCATTTTGCTAATTTTCCTTTCTGCAGTGACACCTTATGTTTCTCCGTTGATCTATTTTAACTGGAAAATGTTGTGATGGCCAGCAGCAATGGCTTTGTAAAATGATACTGATAACGCCTAAATGAGCTGCTTCTCTTGGGCACATCCTGATTGCTACTCTATGAACAAATTTGATTTAGGGGCATGCTTAACTTATGTTTAATTTATTCCGGAGTCTATGGATTAATATATGTCATGTGTATTCTTGAATGCCCAACATGTCATGCTTCCCTTCCTGTAGTTTCCTCATAGATTGGCAGCTAAGTGTTATGAAAAAAATGCTATTATGCAGCGTCCTGAGTGTACACTTGACAAGTTCGAAGTCATTGGTGGGCGTTGCCGGAGTGATCTCAGAAATTCAGAAAGAGAAGAAGGTCAGTAGCCAACTAAGGCTTCCATTGTTATTTAATTTTTTTGTTTTACTTGATTGGCTGCCCTGAAAATCATGCTTTGAAAAGCTGAGATCTCATAGAACCAATTAACTAGCAAGCGTTTCTGTTAAATCTTTGCATGTTCTTAAAAAGAATCCTCAATTTCCATCTGATAAATGTTAAATCTGGATTTGCATAAACTTTTTATTTAATTAATTAATTAATTATTTATTTATTTATTTTAACTTTTTATAAATATTTGAACTGCTCTCAATAAGATCTAATGCATCATCAATATGGGTATATCTGTTGGATGAATATGTTGAGCATATAAATATTATATTGAAGCATGCATGTGCATTTGTAGGCATAATTCTTCCACTTGGGATTGACCAGTCACTTAAATGTTCTTTTAGGATAAGGTAAACGTAAACCCACCTTGTGATTCGTGGACTGATTGTTCTGTTGTTTATTAGTTCATAGATGTATGTCGCCTTTTGATAATCATTATGAATCTCGTATACCTTTAATGCTTCTTAAACTGATAAACACTTGACTCTGGATTTATCGTTGCAGGGAAGGGATGTCTACATATTGGTAAGTCTATTCCATTGTACAGGTTAAGTGCAGCATGTGTCCCTTATGTTCATTTTCTGCTCAGAGGTCCACGCGCATCTGCTGATGTTATACTTAATTGATCCAACAGGGTTCAGCTAATGTTGGAAAGTCGGCTTTCATTAATGCATTATTAAGTAAGCTTATGTTGTTATGATTTCCTTACATATTCTTTTATTACAGAATCCATGTATGGGTTCTGGGAAACCTTATGCAGTCGTGCATGCTTTGTTTCTTTATTGAGCTTGTTAAGTCTCTCCTCTGATTGATATGTTTACTTTGCACAAAAATGTATAGTCCCAGAAGATCAATCATTACTTGAGTCTTGTAGCAAAAATATTCTAGTAATAAGCATTGCTTTATTATCATTAGGTGGATATATTTCCAATGTTTACGAACCTCAACTTTTCTTGGTTAGTCTTAGTGATGCAGTTTCACCTTGGGTGTGGCTAAATACATCAGCGTTTTTCCTTTATACCAATTTGTAAGAACACCCATTATTTCAAAACTGTTGAGAGTTGTGTAGAGAAAATGGCGGAATGCTCAGACACATCCTTTTATGTTCTGGGTTGGCATGCAAGTTGCTAATCCTCAGTCTTTCCTCTTTCTCATCATTTTGACCTTATATATGAAATTACATAGAGACACCCTCACCTTGTCATATGCATATTATTAATTTGGAGTTTCTGGTTGCCATAGAACTGTTATCATATAAGGATCCAGTAGCTGCTGCTGCGAGAAGATATAAACCAATTCAATCTGCTGTTCCTGGAACTACATTGGGTCCAATCCGGATTGAAGCCTTCCTAAATGGAGGGGTAAGTACTATCCAACCTAAGTCTCCAAATGGGTAGTGATCTTATTTTCACCTTCTATTCCTATATCCCTGTATCAAAACAAAATCAAGAAAATTAAGAAGGTATGATCATACACTAAAAATTACAAATGAATTGGATAAACCAGCTAAATCAGTTTGTTATAATAATGATTATGGCAATAGATAATCAGTGCTTCCCAAGTTAGTCACAATCATATTAATCAAGCCAATATTCTACAAGACCGCACACAACCTTCTTATTATCAATATAATTAAATCTCATGCTTTGGTAGCTAGTAGAATTTCGCAATTCTGATAGTCATATTGTTTTAGAACACTTGTCACGTTTTGTGAAATGTGGTAGCTATCATACAACCTTGTCATGTTTTGTTAAAAACTTAATGGTAGCTACTCTAAAAATCAGTAGTGGTGATGTTGCATCACTGTTTTATTCTCAAAGTGTTTATGTTAATGATTCTCCAAATTGAAAATTCGGCCCCCTTTTGCTGTAGAACTTATATGATACACCTGGAGTTCATCTTCACCATAGGCTAGCCGCTGTAATCCATTCAGAGGATCTTCCTGTTCTTGCACCCCAAAGTCGCCTTCGGGGTCAAACGTTTCCAGTATGTTTTCTTTCTCAATCTTGTTGACTAGACTGCTTAAACTTCTGGTGAACTTACTTCCCCCCCTTTGCTTGTGGTGTAAAACAGAACACTTCTCTGATGTTAGATGAGCTGTTAATGGACCAAATCAGATCAAGTGGATTGGTTGGTTTCTCAATCTTTTGGGGAGGTCTTGTCCGAATTGACATCATTAAGGTGTTTGATCTTATAACTCATTCTTATGCAAGTAAGATCGTATTCCTAAATGTTTATCCTTTTGTACTGACTACTATGACAGGCTCTCCCAGAAACCCTTTTGACGTTTTATGGACCCAAGGCGCTTCAACTTCATGTTGTACCTACTGAAAAAGCTGATGAATTTTACCAGGTCAGATTGCAATAACATTACATAAGACCACCTTTGCCCTTTTCTTCATTCTATTGCAATTCTATGTCACAGGCATTAATGTGCGTCTTGATCTCTAATTCATTTAGTAGTGATTAGCTTCATTGATGGTACTGAGCCTTGTGTATGAATTGCAGAAAGAAGTTGGGGTCCTCTTGACTCCTCCAACTGAAAAACAGAAGGCAGACAGCTGGATGGGTCTTGAAGTGAAACGCGAGTTGCAGTTAAAATACCATGATGTCGAGAGGTAGGTGAAATCCTGTAGTTTCTGTTAAAGCCAAAGATTCCCCTTCTTGATATAACTCCGTAGTTTCTTGCTGATTGCTAAAGATTTTTTTCTCTCTGATCTCATCTGCCGTCCCTCCTTCCTAGGCCTGCCTGTGATGTAGCTATATCAGGGCTCGGGTGGATATCCGTTGAACCATCTGGCCCATCATCTGTGTCAGATGGAGTTGAAATTGGCGGTGAGATAGTTTTAGCAGTCCATGTTCCTAAGCCCGTGGAGGTTTTTGTGCGGCCTCCTTTACCAGTTGGTGCTGCTGGAGGTAAATGGTACGAGTATAGGGAGTTGACGGATTTGGAACAGGAAGTAAGACCAAAATGGTACTTCTGAATCGGCTGTAGATTGAATATAAGGTGTCGACTGTACGTATCAAGGCCGCTCTCGATTGACAAGATGGTTAGACCGGAAGAGGCTTCAATAACGATACATGTAGGGGAAAGAAGAAACTGCATATCTGCAGATTTTTGCCAAAGCTCTGCGTTTGATATCAAAGAAGTGATAGTATCATGCTACTCGATGAGATTCTTGAAGGAGGATCCTACGATTTAGTTTGTAGAATTGTGAAGCAAATTTTTAGATATATAGGTGAATATAATTTGTTTTATTTGCTAGAACGTCTCGTGTGTATTTTTTAGTGGTCATGTTATGTACTTCTGCGATGATAATGGAATGCGGAATCGGAAACAAATTGAGTTATTTGGGAGCATATACTGTTATTGGCTCCCACAAAATCTAGTGTCTCTATGGTACCTTTTCACGGTGATATGAGTTGAGGTTCGGATCGAAATCTAAGTCAATTAGCACATTTGTAATTACAAATAGAGTGGAATTCTTTTGCCTACTTTTGATAAGGAACATGTTCATTGCTATAATGATATATATAGAGTTTACCCAAATTGAGTAAAATAGCCTCAAATCACACGAACTTTCAGAAATCGGTAAATTCATTTGCGGGTTTGCCGGTCGAGCGGTAAATCCACTTGGTGGATGCAAGGAGGCAACCGACCCCCGACAATCGATTTCCCCTTACTTCCATCGGAAGACCGCCATGTCACCCTTTTGGCCGCTGGTGTTATTTCAAAGAAGATCGATTTGTTTTCTTCCATTTGTTTCGTGTTCTAGGACCGACCATAACCATTCCAAAACCAAACCCAAGATCGATTTTGGGTCAACTGCAATAATTCATATTCCAAATTCAAGTCCAACCCAACTAAAACTCTAATTCTAAATGTAATGTTGCTTTGTCAAAACGGTTCCCTCCGCTGCGCATCTCAACTCTATTCTCTAGTCTCTCTCTGTCTCTGACGAAAAAAAACCATTCACCTGCCTCTGCCTTTTGGACTGCTCCGACCGACGGTGTGTTCCTCTCTCTCGCACTGAAAATTGGAATTTGAAGTTGGAAACTCTTTGACCGACGATTTTTACTCGTTTTATTCTTCGTAGAGAAGTTTATTTGCCGTAGCTTTTCCCGGCTAGATTTTGAAGTCGCCGGCGCAAGATTTCTCACTTTTTCTTGTTGATGATTTATAGAAGGAAAAAGTAGGGAAAATGAATGCATTCCAATGATTGTTTTTTGCTTTCTTATCTGTAATTTCTCATTATCTCTTTTGATATCTTATTTTATTTTATGCGTCCAATCATGTTGAAATTTGAATAATTAAGTAGCTAAAACCTGAAGGCATTGTTGACATTGTCTCGTCTATTTGTTTTCATTTTGAGTGGAGTTGCTAAATTTTGACATGTTATAATTGGATAGTGATAAAAACTGTATTATTTTATAATCAAATTAATTTTACCAAACTTAAAAAATTGACAAGAAGTTGCAAAATATGCAATGTTCCTTTCCAAAATGAAATGTGGGAAATTAGTATTAGACTATAGTCTTGCTAATAAAAAATTTTGTTTGGTAAATGACATAAATTTTTACAGATTTCAAACATAACTAAATTATCATTATAAATATTTGTTAAATATTAGACTATGGTCTTCCAAAAAATTTATTCATTCCCCACAATTTTTCGATTGTGGATCATAAGCTTGCAAATTCGTTTGTCTTGTTTTGTTTGTTTGTTTTGTTAGTCAAAACCGCCTCTAAGGGCATCCCTATCCCAACCCAAAAAAATCAACCACAACTTAATTTCCAGCTGATACGTGACATTTTACTTTTCAGTCACAACACCATTATCTCAGCCTCAAATTAGCCACAGCTCTATTTTTATCATTTTGTCATTTTTTAGTTCTTCAATTTTATTTATTTATTTTAATTAACTTATTTGTAAAATGAAGACAACAAATTCAAAAAGTACTTAATTAAAATGTCAAATTACATAATTTCAAATCTTAATTTACATTATTTAAAATTAAAAAATGACATAATTAAAATTCATAAATATTACAGAGATGAGATCTTGCTTCAATTCAGTTGGAGCGTGCGATGAGATCTTATTGGAGTCGGCCGTAAGTTCGTTCTTCACGTACAGAAACATGTTGGTTCAGATAATCTCGAAATTCAAGCAGTGCACCTTGAGAAGGATCTCGGTGGCCACTCCCGAGCTAGATCCGGCTTCGTCGTCGCCCCAATTAGCCATGTCTACTCCTTCATCCTCGATTATCATGTTATGCATGACAATACATGCATAAATGATGTCGGCGATATATGATTGTTGCCACATACGCGTCAGACCTGTCACTATGGCCCAACATGCTTGGTGTACACCAAAAGCTCGCTCAACATCCTTTCGTGCCGCTTCCTGCCTTAAACAATGCTCTCTTCAGGTCTGTGAAACACCGACCACTTTGGATATATGTCATCGGCCAAGTAGTATCTCATGTTGTATGTTCGCTCATTGGCTGTGAATTCGACAGCTAATGCCCGACCAGCGCACACGTTGTTGAATATTGGTGACTGGTTCAGAACATTGATGTCATTGTTCGAGCCGGTCACGCCAAAGAATGCATGCCAAATCCATAATCGTTGGCCAGCAACCGCTTCTAGGATTATCGTTGGATGAGTGCCCTTATATCCACTGGTGAAGCCGCCTCTTCATGCCGATGGGCAATTCTTCCACTCCCAGTGCATACAGTCGATGCTTCCGAGCATACCGAGGAAATTGTGACGCCTCTCGTGCATATTCATCAATGCTTGGGCGTTCTGCACCATGGACCTTCTCAGATACGTATCGCGGAAGGCCTCAATGACACCGCGACAAAATGCCTTGAGGCAATCCCAGCCCGTTGCTTGTGAACATGAGAGTACTCATCGAACATGTCCGATGAGCTACCATATGCTAATTGGCGAATCGCCGACATGCACTTCAGCAACGTTGAGAGTTCGTCACGACCTGTACCGTTGGGGCGCTGCTGGAAATAGTCGTCACGTCCTGCCAACATGTTTGCAATGCGCATAAACAAGGATTTGCTCATGCGAAACCGTCGACAGAGAAATAATCAACGACGAGACGTTGATCGACAATTTCCCGCTCTCGGTGTATATACGTCCTCGGAGCTCGAGGACGCACAGTTCAAGTCTGCTCAGCTCTCCTCCAATGGTGCGACTTCAGCGTCAATTCTATCATCTTATCCATTTCATATGAATTAGAACTCGAAGAGTTATAATTTAGATCCACTGAAATGAGAGAGGAAATATGAATAAATGTGAGGAAAGGATATGAACAAAAGTTAGGAAGAAAGAGGATGAAAGATGATAAAAGTGAGAATAAGATAGATGGCTTTATAGAAAGGATAATCAATCCCGTGACATTTAGCTGCACTACACAATACACCTGCACCACACTGCACCACCACACAATACACCTGCACCACACTGCACCACCACACAATACACCTACAACACACTGCACCACATAATTTTAAAATAAATAAATTGAAATGCAGCGGAAATGCGGCGAATGGGGGCTGCAGCGCGGCCGCCGCAGCCTGACATTCAGCCACACACCCGACTGAAATCACGGTTGCGGCGAGATCCAACTCCCCACCAATGCCGACCCGACGCGGCCGCCTATTTTCCCTCCCTAAACGCGGCAGCGATAGTGCCGCCATAACTACATCCATTCACCTGATCATAAGCTTTACTCGTATCATTCCATTCCTTTCTTTCTGTTCCTCAACCAATGCTGGCAATCGAAACTAACTGAAATAAATCTCCACCGACTTGATTTGCCGAGAAGAATCGACAAGACTGTTGAATACATTAAAATCAACAACTTTCGTTGGTTCCTCTAACTTTGGATAAGCCCGATTAAGGTTTTGTTCCATACAACTATTGGTTGTTCAACACCGCTAATACTTGTGCTGCGTTGGCCGCCGGCCAAGGCCAAAACCGTTGAAAGAAGCGAGCTTTGAATCCATCCAGCCCCGGTCTTTACTTCTGTTGCATAAAAAGGTATTTCCAGAAGTTGATAGTCCTTTGATTAGGGCTTGCTTAATTGGTTATCGGTTATCGGTTAACCCGTTCGGACTGGAACCGGCCGATTATCGGTTAACCGAATAACTGTATAAAGACATATAAGTGCTGTTCCGATTAGTGATTTTGGGTAAAACCGATTATCGGTTATAACCGGCCGGTTATCGGTTAAAACCGATAACCGATTCCTAACCGGTTAAAGCCCTAATTTTAAGTTTCAAAATTGCTAATTTTAAGATTTACGGAATTGATTAGCATGCAATTTTATTCTCTAAGCAATTTAATTAAGCTATGGATTCATATCAATATATCACGGGATTCGCGAATTCAAATTAATATATCTAAATATATAGATTAACGGGAGTATTAAGGCGTATATGTATATATGTAGCTAATCTATCTACAAATCTATAAATTAAATCAAAATGGGGAACTTAGAGAAATAAATATTCTTTAGTTTTTACGTGAGATCCATACTATATTGTGGACTATGGACCTAATGGTATATAAATATCAATGAATAATAATTTACACAAATTTAGATGCGTAGAAAAAATTACAATTATTAGATGGTTCCTTTGATTCTTTATGAAAATATAATATAAATTTTTACAGGCTTGACAATAAACGGGGATTTCGTATTTAGTGGTAGGAGCACTTAAATTATATAAATAGCCAATAATGTACTTGATGTTTCTTGAGGTTGATTTCAAAGTTTATAAATTATAATTGTTGTTAAAGGTTTATAAAATCATCGGCTATCTAAAATTATACAATTTTATGTTCAATAATCAACTTTCTGTGACTCAATGACTATGATTGTTGGTTTGTTTATTTTTTGATGAATGTTGATTTGTTGGTAATTGACAATTAGAGGAGAAATCAATAAATATTAGTAGGATATTTTTTTTTCTTAATATTTTTTAATTTTAATAATAAATAAATATTATGTTCATAAAATATATAAAAAATGTATGTGGTGCAATGGATAAAGTGTTTTATAATATCTAAGAGGTTAGGAGTTCAAACACCCCACTTGGAGCAAATTTTGAGATTTTTAATTTTTGTAGCCGGTTATTCGGTTAACTGAATTATCGGCGGTTTTAACCGGTCGGTTATTCGGTTAACCGAATAATTGACTCGGTGCGGTTCCAGTTCCTTTTCTGGCCTTGTTTCGGTTCCCAATTAACCGGCTAGTTCAATTTGATTATAACTGAATCGACTGAATAAGCAGCCATACCTTTGATTAACTCTTGAATCTATCGTTTCCACTACCTCCTTATTCCTGAGCTTTTTAATGGAGTTTTTCTTCCCCATTGCAAACCCAGTTGGTTCTGGCCCTCATCTTCAACAGCAGTTTCGATTTCCCGGGAGATCTCCAGAACATTCAGAAAATGGAAAAACAAAAGATCGACGGTTGCAGTTTTTTAGGCCCAACTGAGAAGCTACAAGCCCATTAAGGAGCAAACGAAACAGCCATTTTTTGAAACTCATTTTCTTCCTCCAGGATTAAACATTTCCCGCCTCGCGGTAAACGATTTAAATTTATGTTCCCCAAAATTCGGCATTTTAAAGATTTCAACTTTCAAGAAAAAATCTGAACCCCTTCCTCGTTTCTTCTACCCTCCGAATTCCCCCTAATCTTCCAGAAATTATTCTCAATTTCAATCCCTATTTCCTACAACTTAGAGTGGAAATGCACATTAAGGAAATCTGTCTTGAGGGGTTTAAATCCTACGCAACGAGAACCGTGGTTCCGGGCTTCGACCCGTATTTCAACGCTATAACAGGCCTCAACGGCTCCGGCAAATCGAACATCCTCGATTCAATATGCTTTGTGCTGGGTATCACCAATTTGCAACAGGTTAGGGCTTCTAATTTGCAGGAGCTGGTGTACAAGCAGGGCCAAGCTGGAATCACCAA
>JAYDZE010221636.1:0-20422 GCA_034509125.1 Monilaria moniliformis
GCTCCAGCGGCTGATCGCCCGGCTGCGGTCCGGCATTTCCCCCCCCAACCCAGCCGCGCCGCGGCGGCCCCCATTTTCGGCGAGTATGCGGCTGCGTTGCCGATGCTCTAAGACATTGCATCATATAAGCTCTTGAAACATCTTATAAGTTATAAAAGCTTATAATTTTTAAAATAAGCTTAGCAAAATATCCCTAAGGTGATGCAATAAGAAAATGATAAGGATGAAATGTTTAAGGTTTAGCTAACTCTCAATTTGTCAAAATTGGTGACTAGGGCCGGTCAACATTCATAAGGGCATGAGCAATGCGCATCTCGTAGTCCTTTCCGGATGGACGATACGGCCACGAGCAGCGTTGTGGGGCGTCCCAAGGGACGAGCCGCGCAAGGTGGAGGGAAAGGGGGAGGCCAGCTTGTCACGCGCCCTCCTCTCGCGACCAATTACTAGCGTTTGTTTCGCCCACTCGCTGGGCGTGCGAGTGGGCTTCGTACGTCCATCAATAATTTTTTTCTTCAAATTTTAAAAAATAGTTTTTTAAAAATATGAAAATTTATTTAACAAAATCAAATTTCAATTTTGTTTTTTATAGAAAATTAAAAATCAATTTTTTATGGTAATTTTCAACTATGGTGAAGGGTCATATTTATAATCACTCTCACCACACTCTCTTTTGTTGTATTTTCGATGTGTGATGAAAGGTGTTATATAAATAGGTAGAAGTAAAGTGTAGGATGTGTTAAATTTTCGATGTGAGATGAATTAATCACTTCCACCACACTCTCTTTTTAATTATATAAGTATTTTTGTTATTTTAACTATAACATGGATAGTAGGTCAAGTGGTAAAAGACTCACAAAAGCAATAGGTGCTGGGTTTGAAACCTAGCACCATCAATTTTTTTATGGCTTTTTTTTTATATCATTTATTTCCATTTAATTTCGTTTATTTTTGTTCTCTCTTTCTATTTTCGCCTATTCTTTGTCTTTTTTGATTTTTTTTCTTTTAATTTATTTATTTTTGTTTTTAGATGGTATATTTATGTGTACAAAATATTTCCAACCCTAGACTAAACTATTGAGAAATAATATCTCATAATGTCATTTTAATTTAATTTTTTCACTATATTTCTTAAATACATATAGGTATAACTACATTTTCAATAAAATTATGTAATTTTAGGATTTTTAATTATGTAATTTTCAGTTTTTTAATTATGTAATATTAGAATTTTTAATTATGTAATTTAATTATTCGAATGAAATTCGAATATTTTATTAATTCAAAAAATTAATCTAGTTAGAATATGTAATAAATATATGAAAAAAAAAATTAAAAGATGGGACTCATGAATAATGCAAGAAAATTGATGGTTAAGGAATAGTGATGTGGGTATTGTCTCTTGATTAAGAGATAGGGTAAAAAGTGTTGTAAGACACATGCATAGTTGATGAATACTTCATAATGTTATTATGGAGTACTACCTTTTGGGGAATAGGCTTTCACGATAATGCTACTCACCAGGCTCCATAATTTAGTACATACTTGTGTACGAACTTTTTCTTTATGCTCTAATACTTGTAATGCATGCATTATTTGTTCATCTTACAATAATCTACAAACTTTATATCAAAGTTGAGGATAATATGTAGCATGTATGAGAATATGAATTTATGATAGTTTTAACCCAATAAATCGTCATATATTTATTCTAGTCCAATAATTGAAATTGTAGTCATTTAGCCTGTAGGTTATCACGGCGTATGGACAGAGCAGTTGGCAATTGAAAATTATACATATACATGGTTGCCAATATCTAACATCGTTACGCATTTTAGAAAAAGGTATATCGATGGTTTCTTGAGCCAAAACTGTTGCAAATTAAATAATATTATCAGGTTAAATCAAAATATTCATTTCATACACAAAACAACGCCATTTGACAGTTGTGTGTCATCTCTAGATGCATGCCAATTGTTCTTTCAAGCACCGAAAATTGCTTCTCGGCTAAAATTGACAAAAATATGATATATTAAGTTTGATAATTTACTAATAATATATCAAATTAAAACTGTCACAATGTCATGTAATGAGCAGACTAAAGAAACGATACTTTTACTATAAGAAACGATACTTTTATCACAAACAAATTACACTTTTCTCAAAGACAAATTACATATTTACTAATAACCAATGAAATCATGCACATAAAGCATGATATAAAATTATATTTTTCTTAATAACAAATTTTACCTTTTTAAATGCAAATGATACTTGTAATAAATGATATTTTTAATAACAATAAGGCTCCATTTGGTATCACGGAATTGGGAGCTTGGATTTGGAATTTGAGCATTGTTTGATACAATAAAAATATTTAGATTTGAATTTGAATTCTAATTTCAAATCTTCCAATTCCACAATTTAAATTCCATAGCTAAAGTAAATATTTAGAATTCCATATCCCTAATGTGTGCTCTCTTACACACGCTCACATTTTCTCTCTCTCTCACACACACACGTCATCTCTCTCTCTCACACACACACACACGCCCCATCTCTCTCTCTTTAAAACACACACACACCCTCTCTCTTTCTCTCTCTCTCTCTCTCTCACACACATACACACACCCTCTCTCTCTTTCTATCTCTCTTACACACATGTCTCTCTCTATTTTTTTCTCTCTCACACACTCACTCGCACACATACACACCTTCTCTCTCTCACACACACACACGCCATCTCTCTCTCTCTCTCACACACACTCTTTTTTTTCTCTTTCTCCCTCTCTCTCGAGCACACTCACACCCCTCTCTCTCTATCTCTCTCTCTCACACACACACACACTCATGCACATACACACACACACCACTATCTCCCTCACAGTCTTTCTTGTTTTTTTTGTTGGTACCATGGAATTGTTTATTACCAGATTTAATAAATGAAAAATACACACATACACACACACATAAAAATACTCTAAATGCTACATAATTTATATAAATATAAAATAAAATAAATTATTCAATTAAAAGTTAATATCAAATTTTGGTTACTTTTTTTGATTTACCAAACAAAGTTTTAGAATTACAATACAATTATATATCAATTACTTAATTTTACCAAACAAAGGATTTGGAATTGAATTAGAATATTATAACTTAAAATTCAATTCTATCCAATTCCAATTCCAATTCCAATTCCAATTCCAATTCAAATTCAATTCCAAATCCATCATACCAAACACACCCTAACCTAAGTTGTGAGTAAAAAGATTCTGCTATGACTCGAGAGTCAACTCTTTACTATTTTTATTATTATCATTACTCGATACGCGTTTATATAACGACACCATATACTTTAAAATATTATTTTACGAAAAAGACAAGATCCAGATGTGAAATTATCAAAGATATAGTTGGAAGTGACAACATCTATCACCAAACTTGTGTTTCTCTTTTTTATTCTACAAACAACAACAAAAAATGGTGGCTTTTACAGAGCTCACTGCTTCTCTTCTCCCTCTCATTCTCCTCGCCGTCTTCATCCACAAATGGCGGCGCCGAGCGGGCGTCGCCTCCACACGCCGGCCGCCGTCACCACGGAAGCTCCCTATAATCGGAAACCTCCACCAGCTCGGCGAATTCCCTCACCGCACCCTCCACTCTCTATCCCAACGCCACGGCCAGCTGATGCTCCTCCACTTCGGCAGCGTGCCGGTGCTGATCGCCTCCTCCGCCGCCGCCGCCGCCGAGATCATGAAAAATCAGGACTCTATCTTCTCCAACAGGCCCAAATTAAGCATCGCCGACCGGCTCACATACGGCTCCATGGACGTTGGGTTCGCCCCCTACGGAGACTACTGGCGGCGCGTGAGGAGCGTGTGCGTGCTCCAGCTGCTGAGCAACAAAAGGGTTCAATCTTATCGCAGTGTGAGAGCAGAAGAGACGTCGCTCATGATCGAGAAAATTACTTTGCTGCAGTCTTCCTCACCAGCTGTGAATTTGAGTGAAATTTTCCAGTCGATGACGAATGATGTGGTGTGCAGGGTGGCGCTGGGGAGGAAGTACGGCGGCGACGACGGAGAAGGGAGGCGGTTTAGGGAGGTTATGGAGGGGCTTATAGAATTGTTGGGGACTTTTAGTGTGGGAGATTATGTGCCATGGTTGGGTTGGATTAATCGGATCAATGGTTTGGATGCAAAAGTTGAGAGTGTAGCTAAATTGTATGATGAATTTCTTCAGAGAGTGATTCAGCAACATAGAGATCGGGGGAAAGGGAGTGAGGATGGAACTGCTTTGGATTTCGTTGATGTGTTGCTTCAGTTTCAGAGAGAGAGTCAGGAGACTTCACCTGTTGAAGATTACACCATTAAAGCAGTCATAGAGGTAACAATCTTTGACCTAAATGTCTGGATGAGAGAGGTAGTGGATGTTCTTTTATTTATTTATTATGAAGCGAGCACCGTTGAGCCACGCACGCTCAAAGGTGGAGATAGTGATTTTCATTACTGCAAAACTATTATTTCTTTAAACATTTGACATGACACGTACCATTATCTTTGTGACATGACATGTTTAATTAGTTAAAAATTGAGTCTTTGTCTAGGAAATGTCCTTTACTTTTCTCTTTCAACTGAAGAAATGTCTTAACCAAAGAGCGTACATTTTGTTAACTGGGGATTGGATACGTATTCTGCTGGTCTCTCACTAAGTCATTTTATAAAGAAGAGAGTACTGAGCCACGTATGCTAAAGGTAGTGATAATAGTTTTCATTACTGTTTTCGATTTTAAGTCCTTTATCCTATATCTTCTTCGCCACTTGTTTTTCCATGCACTCATAGAATGAAACTTATTTCAATTAAATATTTTATATTTGACATGATGCAGTACAGTGTTCAAATGAGAATTCTAAAGAATCAAAAATTAGTTTAATCATTCAATTGCGAAAATTTACATTGAATGCATTACTTAAGTATAAATCCCATAAAGGACAAAAATACCAAAAACATTTAGTGCAATTAAGGGCATTAGCAATTCATAAGTACTAAGCAGCACTTCGGTTACACTTTCCCAACTTAAGACATGCAATTCATAAACATTAAAAAGTTTTTCACTTATACTATCAATTTTTCTCATTTTTTATTTTTTTAACTTTTTCTTATTTCATATAAACATAATTGTGCATTTCATTCAGTACTTATTTTCCTACTATTCATGAGCACAGAGTGCACACATAAAGTGCTTTTACACTTAGTTAAGTGTAAGCACTAAGTGTATTCTCTTGCGATTTTTTAGCATAGAGCGTAGTGCTCGGAGCATTTGGGTTGTTGATACTTTAATTTTACAAAGAATGTAATAATTTTATACTTTTAGGACAATGCTTAACATTCTCATGAGAAACAGCCCATGGAGATTATATACTAAAATTTCATTACATATGTATTAATTTTTGTGACAGGACATGTTCAACGCTGGAACTCACACGACATCCACAGCTCTAGAATGGACAGTAGCAGAGCTTATAAAAAACCCAAAAGCCATGAAAACATTGCAAAGTGAAGTGCGAGAAGTGGGCAAAGGCAAGGAAGAGATCAACGAGGATGACATAGAGAAAATGCCCTATTTGAAAGCCACCATTAAAGAAGGCCTAAGGCTACACGCGCCAACTCCGTTGCTCCTTCCTCGCGAATCAACTCAAGACACCAACGTGCTAGGCTACGAGATTGCGTGTGGCACGCATGTGATGATCAATGCTTGGGCGATCAACAGGGAGCTGGCCTTGTGGGACGATCCAGAAAGATTTTGTCCAGAGAGATTCCTTGATTCTAGCATAGACTTTAGAGGACAGCACCTCCAGTTCATCCCGTTTGGGGCTGGCCGGAGGGGCTGCCCAGGGATTACATTCAGCTTGGCTGTGAATGAGCTCGCATTGGCGAAGTTGGTGCACAAGTTTGACTTTGGATTGCCTCACGGAGTTAGAGTAGAGGATTTGGATATGGCTGAAACAACTGGAATCAGTGTGCATAGGAAATCTCCTCTGCTAGTTGTCGCTACCCCAGCTGCCTTGTTGATTTCAAGAATTTCAAATGATCGATAAAAAATTTAGATGGCTTATAAACTTGTAGTAGTACATGTTTCTGGGTATTGTTTGTAATAAAGAGTCATCAACTTTTTATCTTACTCTATTGGTTTTACAAACAATTATCCGCCATTTGGTTGGATTAACTAGTTTGTCAAGATTGTACAGCTAAGATAGGGAAACATGGCTAAGGATGCAATTTTGGGTGAATTGGCGAACCAGAAAGAAGCACCCGGCCGTGTATAACCATGACCCAACAACAACCTGATCAGGTGAAAGTGAGGACACATCGGTAATGGCCAGAAACATCCACTCGACCCGGTGGAAGCACGCACAACAGCTCACCCGGGTGGGTCACACACAGTAGAGAACATGAGATCTAACCCGGCCGGGTTAGAGGCTTGCAGCAAACCATCCGGTCGGGTTCGAAGATAGCAAAATTTTCAGAAACTTTCACCCGACCGGGTGAGTTCGGCGCCACAACTTACCCGATCGGGTGGTGTACGTAGAAAAGCACATTCGCGATCTGAACGAGCCAAACTAACCTATCTCGATCCGCCACTATAAATACACCCTCAGACACATGGGAGATAGGAGGCTGGAGGCTACAAAACATTTGAAAAGAGAGAGAAGAGAGGAAGAGAAACTCTAGGAAGAAGAGATTCCACAAGGAAGATCCACCATCTCAGAGACGAGTGTAGCAATTGAATTGAACAACCATGAGAACTACGGTTTCAGTTTCATTTAATGTATTTCATACTAGGATGCTAGGCTAAGCTTTCTCAATTATTCTTAGTATGTAGTAGGATGAGCATTGACATGTTTTGATTTGGATTTGTCGTTCTTATGTTTTGATTTCTTGGGCTGATTCCGCTTTGTGGTTTGAATGTATTTAGACTCTAAAATGGTGCATCATTTAGTTGTTTTATCTTGCTTATTTTCTAATGTCTCTTTAACTTGGAAAATAGGAACTAATGCATAAAATGAGAACCTTATAACTTAGTATTGTTGAGAGAAAAGTTTAAAGGTGGATACATGTGTTAAATTTGCTTAAAGAGTTAATCTAGGCTTACTTTGCTTCCACGAGAGTGTAGGTTAATGAATAGGGATTATTAGACGTGTTCAACTTATTATAATCCTGAAATTCCTTTGACATGTATAGTGTTTATCGAGTGAAAATTATAACACAATCCTCAATATCATGGAATTGAACTAAGAACGTAGATTTAAGTTAAACATGTGTATTTGGTCATCTGAAACATATTAGGAATAAATTTTTCCATCTTATCCAGCAATTAGTTTTTAATTGCGTTTTTATTTGCTTCCTTTCTTTTAAAGTATTAGTTAAGTTTGTTCATCATTCCGCTTTTACTTACGTTTTGATTAAGCAATCAATTCATCTCCATGTGGGTTCGACCCCTAATTACTATCTTCGACACTGTTCTCTTGCATTTATAAGTTATTTTAGGGTAATTTTATAGTTTGAGTGTGGATAATTGGAATTCAAATCTATACTCTAAAATACACATCAAGTTTTTGGCGCTGTTGTCAGGAAGTGCAATTGGTTGTTTAATTTTTTGTTGTCTAGTGAAACTTCATGGATTCACGGCTCACTGCTTACTTTGTTTTTAGTTTCTGTTTAGTTTTTCTTTTCTGTTTATTTTGTACATTGTTGGTGTATTTCTGCTACGCAAGTGTTACAGAAAAGTTTTTTAGCATAGTTAATACACCAGACTCGATCTATTGGTCAATGCAGTTTAGTTTAGTTACAAGACACAGAAGGGTACCTCGAGGTCTAGAGATTGAATGTTTTCCGGGCTGCTCAAGTCTTTTGAAAAATAACCCATTGTACGATACAAATCAGGAGAAGAGTTCGGAATTAGGACAATCTGAGCCTGAAGAGATGGTAGCAAACAACCAAGGCAATGGAGTACCTATTCCCCAAGTGGAAAGATTTGGAGATATCTTCAACTCCGAAGCCAATCATCCTGAAGACTTCACCTACCTAATGGAAAACAACAACATCCCACCTCACTACATCAGTTTGGTGAATGGCGGTAGTCTCTTCCATGGGAAAGAAGATGAGGACCTTATCTCTCATCTAATGCTTTCTATGAGCTCACAGGCAACAATAGGCCACAAGGGATCCCTCAAAACATAATCAAGAGGGCTTTGTTCTCTTTCTCCTTGAGAGATAAAGCCAGAGAGTGGTACGACTCACTGCTAGGGTACAACATTGCTACTTTTGAAGAGCTGAAGCAGAAATTCCTGATGGAATACAATTCCCCAGCAAAGATTGAGAAGCTCAGAGATGCTATTACATCATTTCAGCAAAAGAATGATGAATCATTTGCAGATGCATGGCAAAGATTTTCAGAGATGCTGAGGAAGTATCCAAGTCATGGACTCGCCAGAGGTAGAAACCTGACCAAATTCTACAAAGGACTGACACACGAGAGCATGGCCTTGATCAATGCTAACACAAGAGGAGATTTAGACAACAAGACCCACGATGAAGTTCGAGTATTGTTTCAGAAGCTAGCTGTAAACCAAATAAACTGATAAAATCCAATAAGAGCTTCTATAAAGAGAGCTGACACGTTTGAAGCTACTGCCGATTCCGAAAGAATGAGTACTTTGGGGGCACAACTGGCCAACATAAGTACACAAATGGCCACAGTAGCTAAGGCAGTGGAACCTCTACAGTTGACTTCCCAACCACCTACCGTCTTGCTCGTGAAATGTGGGGTGTGTCAAGGAAGCCATCACATTGATTAGTGTCAGTTGATCCATACACAGGAGGTGGAAGGAGTGAACTACATTGGTAATAATCGCCAAGGATTCAACCAAGGGCCAGTTCAACAATCAAAACAATTGGAGACATCAACAAGGCTAGAATCAAGGAGGATCAAGCAGTAATCTTAACACTCAATGGCGAAATAATCCATAACCTCCAAGATTTGAGACAAGAAAACCATCTTTAGATCATTAGCTCTGCCAAATCTTCTCTTTCATGACAAAGATTCGGAATGAGAATGAGCAATTTAGAGAAAAAACAACAAAAAGATTTGGTTAGATGGAAGCGTCTATGAGGAACTTCGAGATACAGATCGGGCAATTGGCCCAAGCATCACACACTAGAGCTCTGGGAGCTCTTGCTAGTAACACAGTGCCAAATCCGAAAGAGAATGAACATTGTAAAGTTGTGAAGTTAAGGAGTGGTAAAGACTTAGGTTCTTCGCCAATAATGGACAATCAAGGTATTCCCATCATCTCGCACGCAGGGGTGGACGAGGAGAGTAAGGGGAATACCACGTCTGTGCAGGGTGCATGACATGATCAAGAAAACACTGCATCCGACAGTACTTGTACACTACACTGTATTTCAGAACCTGCAACATCTCCTGTAGGCGGTGTGGTTGGCGAAGAATCAAAGTCACCTAAACAATTAACAGATGAACAGAAATGGAAAAATGTGATTGATTGTGAAGCTCCAAGAACAAAAGCCACGTTGAACCCAGCTAGAGATCCGAGGAGTCTGTTCAATTTTCCGGATCACATTCCACCACCATCATTTCCTGTGAAAAGAAAGAAGAAGGTTCACCAAGAAAGAAGTTTCGAGTGGATGATGAATATGATAAGGAATGTAAATGTGGATATATCTCTAGTGGATTTGTTTGTTAATTTTCCTAGATTTTTCAAATTTTTCGAGGATATGATGGCCAATAAAGAGAAAATCTAGGAAGAGGGAGTGGTAACATTGAGCATGAATTGTTCTCATCCTATCATGGGAAAAATGCCTACCAAGAGACGAGATCCAGAAGAAAGTATCATTCCTTGTGAGATTGGTAACACGGTGTTTACCAAATACTTGTTTTATCAAGGATCAAGAATCTCACTTATGGCTCTAAAGACGGCTAGGTCGATTGGTTTGTAAGATAGGATGGAACCTATTGAAATCTCTCTACAATTGGCTGATCATTCCATCGTTAAGCCCATTGGAATTGTAGAGGATGTATTAGTGAAAGTGTATAAATTCATCACCCTGGTGGATTTCATCGTGATTTATATGGAGAGAAGTGTTGGGGTTTTAAAAATTCCATTGAATGAATCCCTTTCCCGGGATCTAGTAGGTTAATATAAGAAATTCTTTTACCAAATTAAATCTTCCTACTTCATACTAGAACGCAAGTAATAATGCTTTAAAGGAATTTTAAATCCTAAAACATGCTTCTACATGGTTTTTTGATTTTTACCTTGTTGAATCTCCAAAGATTCGACGATGGCTTGCTCCTTCTCCACGTGAGTTGAGTGATTTCAACCTTAGATCTTCTAATCTGTTCCCTACTCCTAGGTTTGAATATTGTGGTGGAACAATTCCTATCAAACCTATTGGACTTGAAAGAGAATTAAGATAACAAAGAACTAGGTTTGAAACCTAGCAATTTTCAAGCTAGGTTTAGGTTAAAGTCATTTCTCTTCATTCATTTCTCCTATATATAGAGTTATGATGGGCCAGATTAGGGATCCAAGGAAATTTGAACTGAGTCTCCCGGTTGGGCTTTACTGATTAAATTAAGCCCCAATTTAATATAAGCCCAACAGAATATTAATTTGTATCACTATAGAAATTAATATTGGCTTACCCGTCCAAATCCAAATTACAGAGAATCTGGGCTTCCTTTTTAATTAATTTATTTTCTGTGTTTAAGATTCTAATATCCATTAATTAATTTAAACTTACTGCTGATTTTAATTAATTAATATATTTTACCAAGAGTGGTCTAGTTCAAAATTCTTTATTTATTATACTTTGGGATAAATTCCAAGCCGGCCGAGTTTTTGTATAATAAAATATTTATTGAACTCCTCTTGGGGATATTATCAACCCGGACTCTCCGGGGACACGATTCAATGCAATAATAATCCTAGCACCTCTTAGTTATTAATTACCACTGACCAAGATATCAGGATTCTTGGACTACGAAAAGCACGCACCTTTTGATAAATCAAAGCAATGCATAATCAATAACGTATGCTCAATGTTATATACAAAGATTAACAAATAAACATCATCGAGACCTCATTCTTTTGTTTACCAAGGTCAGTAAACGTTTTGGACTGACACTGCAATCTTTCACGTTAGATGGCCAAAGTCTATCTAGGTTGTGAAACTTGTGTTTCTTTTGCAAGAAACCGACTGAGCAACTTTCAATGATAACCTGATTACCACTCAGTCTATAATGCAAAAGCCTTAGACCATTTGCATCATAATGATTTATATAATAAATTATATGAAAAGTAAAACAATGTGAAGAAATAATAATATTCTCATAAATTTGGGAAATAAGGTTTTACAAGTACAAAGCAGCTCAAAAGCTTGCTTTTTAGTAAATACCCTAACACATTTATCGTGCAACTCGGCCTGGTACCGATGGTGATCAATAAACTTATAAACACCTTAAATTCTCGACCTTGGCACGATGTGTGCAAATCAAATGGGTACTTATCAGAGTGCTTGCAGTTAAGGTAGATGCGACCACAATTGGATTTAATGCCAATGAACTTTGCACCTTGTTGTATATTCTGCAACCCGACAGGAATAATGCAGAAAAAGGTATTGCATAAATAAAAAGAAAGGTTACATGACACGTGAACCGGGTGACAGGGCCCGGGGGGTACAACGGCTTGTAAAGGCGAAAAGAGGGAGAAAAAAAAAAAACAAAGCCAAAACATGAAGGCTTTGGAAAGACTCGAACAAAGCGAGAAAGGAAAGATAACACACCCAGAAAGAACCAAACATAGGCATAAAGTAAGTCCACTCCCGAGACTAGCGGTACTGTGTCCTATCCTTATGCCTATGTTGATCCAAGGGGAGAAGAGAAGGAGGTGCACCGCCTCGGTTGGGCCTAGCGCGGTCCCTCCACACACTCAAAATAACAATTTTATTAAGAGAGATTACAATCGGGGCCCAGCAACTGCCGGGAAAGAAAAGGGAAAGAAAAGAGACCAAAACAACGCCCAGAAAAGAGCCGAGGGTAGGATGCCCAAGGAAACCATTGTGGGCAAGACCCGGGGGGTGACGGCCTATGAGGTGTTAAGGTCCATATGAGACATCACGGCTTCAGCCGGAAACAAGGAATATAGAACACGGTAGACGTCAACTTTGATAGCCTTGATAATGTGGGCAGCGTCCAACGGGTTCTTCTCAATGTAGGCAAGGTTACGAGCTTGCCACAAGTATTGTACTGTGGCTCCAAGAGCTATCCACTTAGCTTTTCGAACAATCCCAGATCCGGCCTGGTCCGCATGGAAAAATCTGATGGCACTTTTGATGGAGTTCAACTGTCTTTTGCATTTAAGCCATGCGCAAATAGACATCCAGACTGGTCGGGTCTTCTCACATATAAAGAAGAGATGGTCGTGGGTCTCGATGGTACTCCTACAAAGAGCACATTCACGGGGAATGTCAGAATGTCGGAGTCTATCCAGAGTCTTTAATCGTCCTTGTATGGCGAGCCAAAGGGTCATTGAAAACTTCGGTGGGATGAACGATTTCCAAATTGCCTTGTGCCAAAATTGTCTATCTCCTTTGGGTCTGAAAAAGTCGTACACAGCGGCTGCTCCTTTACTTTGGCTCATTATCGGATGGGAACGAGCTGGCGGTGGAATATAGCGGTTTGTCGGTGTTGATTGTAATGAACCTCTTAATGGTGTAGATTGACCATTAGTAGCTTTTGTGACGTGTTGCTCCATTTCGTCCACGTGTTGGCTTGTCCCATGCAGATTGATATCGTCCCCATGCAGATTCATTTCGTCCACGTGTTGGCTTGCATTAATGGCCTCATCATTAAGCATATTATCTTGTGGCATGTGGCCATTAATTGATGTGGCTGTTATTCCAAAAGTGCCTCCATTAATGATGTGGGGATTTATGTCTTCTTGAAACTGCACAACATCATTTAAAAGGTTAGACATATTAATTTCACATTCCTTGGTATTGGGAGAATCGAAATAAATATGTGTATTTTTAATTAATGGCGGCTGATTTGTAGTATTTCGATCCGCTGCATTAATCACTTGTCGGCCATTTAAATTTGTGGGAACTCCAATCGCCGCATGCGTTGTAGGTCTCCAATGCTGCTTTGGGGGACGTGATCGACCACGCGAGGTATTCCTTGCAGAGATGGTAGACTGATCACGCCGAGGTGGTCTTCTGGATTGAGATCTGCCGTTTCGCTTTCCTCCATAGTTGACCGTTTGCCAATTTCCTGTTCCTGCATTATTGAAATCCTGGTTACGAGGTGGTTGCCTCGTCCCACTGTTAGCATTACCCGTTGCCCGACATGCGGTAGCAAGGTGACCCGCTCGTTGACACCGGGTGCAAAAACAAGGAAAAAAATCCAGGGCAACGGTTTGAGTAAAGGTGATACCATTGTGAAGGCAGAGATTTATATTTTCCAGTGGCTTCTCTTTAGCATCAACCAATACCAGAACCCTTGGTCCCGCCAGATTGTGTTTTGCAATAGTTGATGAATCCACTTCCAATGGGGTACCCACCATCGATGCAATTTTGGAAATAGCCGAAGCGTTCCAAAGCTCCAGCGGTAGATTAGGGAGGGTAGCCCATACTTTAAATTGTAATTCAGGAGAAGAATCAAATCTGAATCCCGTCGGTAAATAACAAAGAGCCAATTGCATCCCAAAGACTTGGTACGGGCCGCCCTTGAGAACCATATTTGCATGCTCTTCCAATTCAAATCTAAAAACTATCCATCCCTTTGGATGGAATGATACATAGGTTGGGAAGTTCCATCTTTTTGCCAGGTTATTGACCGCATCCTTCCCGGGAAATCGACCCACAAAGAACCCCAATAATGAATAGCCCCAGCCGATGGATACCGGGACATAATCCGATTCATCCAGGTGCAAAATGTTGTTCTCCATTGACACTTTGACTCTTGGCAATAATAGATCCATCTTGAGCGGTTTCTTTTGCTCCCGAAAATTACCATTGTTAACAAGCCAAGGTGAATGGTGAGGATGTACCGGAGTCATCCCATGAATTGACGATTGCCCCACTTCCAATTGAACAACATCGGATTCGCCGAAGATTTCATTCCTCATCGGATGCATCGAACGTAATATTTCGATACGATGTCTCTCAAGGTCCGTTTGTGTGTGGGGGGAGACTGAGTTTTGATCGAAGCCTGAGTCATAATCATGCAAAGGCTCCTTTCCTTTAATGGTCCCAGTAACTGTCCCAATCTCGGCCCTTGTTTCCACCACATTATCCTCCGCAGCATGTGTATCTTCGCATTCGGAGTCATCGCATTCCAGCATAACTCCATTCCTTTCGCGGTGGGTATGTGTTCGCTTGATAGCATTATCTCTTTGGCGGTCAGGAGATTTAACAGTGTCAGGTTCCAGACCCTGTCTTGGATCCGACTGGGGTAACGTTTTAGCTGCTGATCCATTTCTTTGCCTGCGCTGCTTCTTCTTCGCCATTAGTTCTGAAATAAATCAGAGATAACCGCGTGAAAGAAAACAGGGTCGATAGAAGCAAAGGATAGGGTTATAGCGCAATAATACAATATCAACTGTCCAGAAAAAACCGAACAACTCAAATACACCAAAAGCAATACCGCACTTGAAGGTATCAAAATAACACACAGAAACTTAATAGAAGTGTGCGAGCAGGTCTGAAACAGATTAAATCAATTATAGCCCAGGTTGAGAACTGCGCAATCAGCGCGAGGACCAAAATCCAGAATTTAAAAAGTAAGAACAGCGAAGTCAACGCATGCAACAATCCAGCAAAACAGCATGCAGAAACCCAAAATATAGCAGCAAAATCAGCACATTTAATAAAGCAAAACGTATAGCGCAGTCAGCGCTTCCACAATCCAGGAGAGAGAACACACAGCCACACCAAGTATGAAATCGCAGTCAGCGCAGGGCAGTCAGCCCAAACACAGCAAAACAAAAATGGAAAGCGGACTTATCTGGAAAACCGATCACGAGACCGGTGACGATTGGACTTCCAGCGAGGATGAGAATAAACCGGAGGGGGAGGATTGGGATCTGGTTGAAGGACAGCAATGGAGGAAAGCACCGCTCCAACCACCTTCACATTCCCAAGTCGCGACAGAAATGAACAGTCGCCCCCAAATATTTGAATCTGACTTCGCTCTGAGAATCGATTCGCTACCAAAACCAGTCTTCAATCGTTTGGAAAACCTTCACCGTGAGATGACTGGTCCAAAAACTCCTTGCGCTTTTAATCGGAAAAAAACTAGAATCGGGATTCTTATAACACAAGCAATGATGATTTGTAGGGACAAGTGCCGATTTGTAATGCTATGTGTCGATTTATTGTTGCAAGGAGACACACAAACAATCTGTGTTAGTAACTTCCAAGCGGTGGAGATGATTTGACGTTTCAGAGATTGAATAAAGTTAAGATTTTCGGTGGAAGAAAAGAAGAGAAGTGGAGTCGCCGACTCTAGAATTCGAGAGAGAATTTTCTAGAGAGAGAAAGTCTCATGCGGCATTATTCCCGGACAGGAATAATGCGTTCATATTTGTTGTTGTAATATGAATTCTTCGCCAGTTCATCCATACTAGATGAGTAGTTGTGCTCAGGAGCCACAATTGATGTTGCCGTGTCCAACAGTTGACACTACCCAATTACTTTGATCGATAGGATTGAGAATGTCCTCATCTCTTCTTTCTAGGCCCCTTACGTTTACCAAGGAAAACAGTCTGCCCAACCCATATTCTCGCCGGACCCAACAACAAACTCAGCCACTATAAAACTAATGTGTTGCTCCTTAGTGTAGTCTTCTGATGCGTCAGAAGCAGTTTCGCCATCTGACGAGGGGACTTATTTATCTTCAAATGTATCCTCACGTTCTATTTCTATGGCTTCAAACGAGTCTATTTCTCACTTATAGAACGAAGCCTAGTACTCTAGACCAGTGTTTTCCAAGTATGATCGGTCGCTATATTTGATGCTCATCCGAGGTACCCCATATGAAGGATTGTTTTGCAGTGATGATTAGTTGAGGCTGTTTGTTGTTGTTCCAATATAGCAATATGCCCCATCCCTTGATCTTGCTCATCACCAAACTAATCCAATGAAGCATTTATTTAAATTGCTTTCAAATCCTCGTCCAATTGAGGATAATCAAATGAATGGGCATATGCTTCACTCTGAGAAAAAATCAATAGAATGAACAAAGGCTCCTCTGCTCAATTGTCCTGCATCATCTGTCTGTCAGTTACTCCAAGATGCTCTTTGACATTATTATGATTAACATAAGCCATGTACAACTGATCTAAATCATCGTCCATAATCTGGTATTTTCTCACTCGATCATGTGTTGAGCTCGATAGATAAAAAACATCATAATTCCCGTCTATACTATTATCAACCAGTATGTGGTTTAAGCTGTAAAACAGACTAATAATGTTGTTGAAAAAATAGGAAACTGCTGCGAAGCCCTGCCTACGTAGTTACAACCATTAAATACACCATTATATCTCACTGTGATGTATATCGAGAATTCCATCTATAAAAAGCGCCCAAAGAATATAAATATACAATTTAAATATTAATAAGTGATAAATTGCAAAAAAAAAAAAAAAAAAAAAACTCCGTAAATGTTAGTACCTATTACTGTATGTAGTACCCATGCAAAATATTTCTCGTGTATGACCTAAACATGCTTAATTACTTTTTGTAATGTTTGCCTCTTATTTCAAATAAACATGATTTATTCCAAATAAAATTAAATACAAATAGCATACGACTAAATAAATATAAACCATAGTAATAAAAATTTATTACCTAAATATAATATTAACTTCATTACCTAAACATGCTCGATGTAATACGACAAAAACAAATAAAAACATGAGAAACTAATAAAATATCATTTCAATAGTAATATTTTGAAATGAATTTGCTCCACCTTTTGAATGGCTCTATCTGTCCAATTTCATCTAAGTGATTAATCTACCTCTACCTTTCCAATTTTCACGGCTGCTATTTACCTTTCTAGTAAAATTGCTCTTAAATCAACTATCTTGCTTTTTTATATATTTTTGTGGTCTTTGTCCAAAAGTTACCATCCAAGATTCACTTCATTGTCCGTATCAATCGCCAGAATTAAATTATCATATTACTGCATGTATATACATACATGAAAACAAAATTTACGAAAGTTAAGTGAAAAAGACAAAAAAAGTGCCATCTCGTCGAACCTTTCCAAATGTACTAAAATTTATAACGGGTACTTATCTATACGAGTGGGTACATTGTTTTTTGGATGGAGAATTAAATTTGCACCACAAAAAATAGTTTTGTAATTTTTTCTTTATTCAATTAGAGCATTATTTCGATAATTTACAAAATCAAATCAAATTTAATCTAAAAAAATGTCAGTTAGGTTACAATCACTGAATTAGTGCCAATAATGCATGCAATTGCATGTGTTTCCTCATAAAGTCTTACATGTTTCTTAGACAAATACAAACAAAATTTCATGTTGAAATATCAACATCAAAAGAGATAATATTGTCCCTTCACTTTAATTTGGGTTACTTTCATATGTTTTTATGAAATAGGGTATTTTTCATAAACAATTTATGAATTGGGACATTTTTACTTATTAACATTAATTTGCAATTTGCCAAGCCTAGAGTTAACTACCAAAATTGAATCTCTTATTCGGAAACTACCAAAATCATAACTTTTAAAACATTTTCGAACTTAAGCACTTCTCTGAAAATACTTTCTCAAAATTCAAAAACTCTCTATTATGTAAGAGCATATGGGTAAAACATAGGAAATAAACAAAAACGAACTGATATCGATTAATTATTTGGTTTTTTATTACAGAAAACAGTTCGATTAATAAATTAAGTTATTTAATTTTAGTTGATTTTATAAAAACATCATCATCCCATAGAAAAACTCATTGATTTCTTAAGCAATTAAAATCCAATAGCTTTACCATTTCAAGCTCCATCTCCTGATTTAAAAAACTCTATTCTTTAAAAGCTAGTTTTTCTTATTAAAATATGTCTTATCTAGTTTGCAGTAGTATTATTTTAATTCGGTCTAAATATTTCAAAAGTACTTAAAATTGACTTAAGAGCATCGGCAACGCCGTGCCCTAAGAATGCTGCAGCGTGCTCCATCATCCGAGCACGACGATGCGAGCACGATGCACATTGTTTGGAGCACGTGTTGGCGTGCTTGAGCACGCTGCAGACACTTTAGGCGACGGCAAATGAGAGGGCGCCATGTGGCGTCCTCTTATATTATATTATTTTTTTAATTTTTGAATTTCAGAATAAAAATAATTGTAATGGCATAAAATTTTCAATGGCCATATTCCTTTAAAAAAAATTAAAATACTAAAATTCAATTATAAATACCCCACTACCTATTCATTTTGATACACTCCAATTTCTCTCCAATTCTCTCCACATTCACATCACAATATTCCATATTTTTTTCTCTCTCATCACTTGTTTAAATAGATCCTTTCGGCAATGAAGGATATTTTCCCGGTTCGATGGTACGGCCAACAATTACGAGCGTTATTTCGATTGGCTGGCGATGATGAGGCGTTGGCGAAGCGCTATATGGCCGCAATGGAACCAAGTGAACCCCGACAACCGATGCAATACATCCACCGAGACAGAGAAGACGCTGGCGCCCGTCTCATCGCAGATTATGTCTCCAAAAATCCTCGATAGGGGACGATTGTATTTCACTGGCGGTTCCACATGAGCCAAGATTTGTTTGTGCGTATAGCCAATACGTTGGCAGTGCGTGAACCGTACTTCCAACAGCGTCGGGACAACACTGGGCCACTCAGTATTTCCACGCTCCAAAAATACACGTCGGCCATCCGACAACTTGCAACTGGCGCAAGTTCCAACATATTCGACGAGTATCTGCATGTCGCCGAGATCACGGGGTGAAAATGCTTGAGGGAATTCTGTAGAGGCATTCAAGATGCATTCGACGCGGAGTACTTGAGGTCGCCGATAACCCATGACTGCCAGTACCTACTCAATATGCACGAGGCTGTACACAGCTTCCCCGACATGTTCGGCATCATCGATTACATGTAATATGAGTGGAAAAATTGTCCATCAGCATGGAGAGGGCAATATACCAGTGGTCGTGGCTCCCATCCGACCATTTCTTAAAGTAGTCCCCAACTATCGACTATGGATTTGGCATGCGTTATTTGGTGTCGTCGGGTCCAACAATGTCATCAACGTGCTGAACCACTGCGACGTCTTCAATGACGTGTTGGTTGGTAGGGCTCCGAACATAAGCTTCACGGTCAATGGATGTCAGTATGACATGGGATACTATCTTGAGGACGACATTTATCCCAAATGGCTGGCTTTTGTCAAAACTTTTTCGTGTCCAACAGACCCAAAAAGGATCTATTTCGTCCAGAAGTAAGAGTCGGCGAGGAAAGATGTGGAACACGCTTTCGGCGTGCTCTAGGCACGACTCGCAATCGTCAAAGGTCCGACTCGTCCGTGGTTTAAGGATGTTATAGCCGATGTCATGTATGTGTGCATCATGTTGCACAACATGATTATTGAAGACGAAAAAACAAACGTCAGTAATTGGGCCGACGAAGAGACGACCAGATCCTCTACTGCAAGCGATGCTCCAACTCAAGGTGCCCCGACGAGCTTCCCTGCTTACGCCGCTAGCCGTGAGTTGCACGCGATATAGAAAACATTCTCGATTCCAACATGATATGATTTAAGAAATCTGGGCACGCTTTGGTCCTCTATAGGAGTAGTATTTTAATTTTAATTATGTACTTTTTAAATTTTAATTATGTACTTTTTAAAGTTTAGTTATGTAATTTTGATGTTATTAATAAATTTTTATTTATTAGTAGATCATTTTTATTGAGTATTTTAATTAAGGGAAAATAATAATAAGAAAAGATAAAAAAGAAAATGTAAGTAGGCCCTATAAATAATAGTGCTTATGGAAATAGTGCTTAGTGGGATGCAGGAGAAAAAATTAAATACGTAAATAATAGTGTTTAAAGAGATAGTACTCGTCATAATGCTGATGCCCTGATAAATGAAAATAGAGCTTTTCCAACCACTTTATCTTTTATATAAATGAAGAAATCCGATATTTGGGCTAAAGATATGCAAATAAAAAAGGGATAATTGCCATTTAAATCATAACTTTTCGTTGACTTTTGGTCAATCCCATAACTTTTAAAACTGGAACATAAAATCATAACTTTTGACATTTTCTCAATTATCCCATATATCAA